>JAVCKV010472225.1:0-37658 GCA_032274145.1 Herpochondria borealis | reverse complement strand
ATTCCTTCGTCGCCTGCAATTGTAATACCGACCGTGTCAGGACCGTTCGCTCCAACACCATCCCACGAGTCAATCTCCAGAAAGTCGCGAAGGCAAACAAAACTCGCTGGCTGGAGAAGGGGATGAGAAAGTTGCGGAATGGAAACTTGTCACCTTGCTCATAGCGCATAAATAATGTAAAGGCGTCACGCTCGGACTGCTCGCTCACTCCATTGGTCCATCCATCCCATCGACCATTGATCTTGAGCAATGTGTCTAGGGATCTCGGTAGAAGGACAGAGAGACTCAATAGGCATTGTGAGAAGTGAGTTGCTTTCTTCAACTGCTGCAACAGGCGCTGGAGTTTTCACGGGTGTGTTGGTCAGGTAGTGATTGTTGGCGTCATGATGACCAAGGTTTCTGCTTCTTGTTGTTGCACGAAGATTGTTCTGACGAGCAGAAACAAGGGAGGCGGAGGCAGCGAAGAGGGCGATGAGAATTGTGTTGATGTACTTGACCATTGTGTTTGGTTGATGGGTAACTAGTAGATTTTGCTTTGTAACTTGTTTGAAATTGTGAGCCTATGGGTCGATGGCGCAAGACAACCCGGTGTCGCAGAAAAGCGGCACATGCTAAGTTATGTTTTTCCCACGCAGTTTTCGCCTGTGGCTGTTTTGGAACATTATATTTATACAGATATGAATTTGGAGATATATAATATTACATACACTCTACTAGCACGGGGCATTCACACTTTAGTTCACGTGCTGTCCGCCGACTAGTGTAGTTTCGACCTCGGTCCCTTACAAAACAAGCATTCGTGCTAGTAACTTGACAACCGACACGAATTGTCCTGTTGGTCGCTACAGAACCTACCAAAGCTGATAGTGGATCCCGCCTTAAGAAATTAATTGAGCAAGGAGTGTACCTGGTACAACTTTGAAAGAAGATCTTTGGGAGAATTCAGAGTGAGACACTCGCAGCGACGGCGGGATGGGAGATTAATTCAAACTGCAACATAGAGCATTCAAGAATGAGAATAGATCGCCAAATCAATTCTATGGATCAAGTACTGAAACTCTGAACAATTCTTGTTGATTGTCTGTATCATCGCCATACCTGCACTAGCCTCCGTCGAAGCACATATTATATCAACCGCTCAAGCTATCGGATGTGATCAAGGAAGCTTGTCATTTCGGGGGAAGGTTGATCTCATAGAACGAGTTGTCAAACAAGCCGCGCAAGACTCGGATGATCCGCCCATTGTCTTTGCTTGGGACTCTTCGACGCTTGAGACTTTCAACAGCATTCCGATCATGGTGAAGCCCTATGCTATTTTTGACGGGTGACAACTTGTACTCGGAGTATTATCGCATCACACTATTGGGCGGAAACTATGTACGTACTGAGATGACTATTTAACGTTCCCAAACTTCACAAAATAGCTAGAGGAAGTGGTGCCCTTTGGGGTTAACCGCGGCATCAGCCAGGACATACATTGGCTAGATCCCGTTAGAGAAGCCTTTGCTTGTGTCCGAGCATCCTATCTGGTCTGGGGTCAGGATATATAACTCAAGCCAACACTTGGATCCAACACCAGCCCACCTGCATGTCAAACGTGTCGGTCGTATCGTACCGATGGATACGGGAGACACGTTCTTGAACAGTATCCAAGCAATGGAGATTGCCCACGGGTAGTTTTCCTCGAAGCAGAGAATCGAGTGCACGGCGTGGACCAGCAGTTGCCATGTCGTCGAGAATCAACCACCCACCCACCTTGGTGGCGGCTACAGCATCTCGAATATCCTGCATGGATCCTGCTATAGAATGATCGCCGTCAACTGAGAAGAGGTCACACACTCTTCCTTCTTGTTGCGCAAACTGCTTCACCGTCTCGTGAGAATCCCCCTTACGAACCTCCACTCGTTCTGGATAGAGCTTCTCCACATAGTCCAGGCCGGGTTGGGAGTAGGTGAACTGTTGCAAATCGAAGACTGTGAGTTGAATCTTGTTGTTGAAAAGGTGCGAGCTCAATTCGTTCTCTTGGCTCTTTGATTGCAATAGGGAAGCAGTTGCGGCCAAGAACACGAGGGCTGAGTGACCTCCATTGAATCCAATTTCACAGAACCGTAGCTTCGCATCTGGCGATGGCTGAGCCTCCAGTCTCTCCAAGGCTTTCGATCGAACCCAATCATAATAAAATATTCCCTGTACATTGCGGTTCCCAATGTGCGAGTTTTCCTGCCAGGACCGATCTCTCAACCACTTGTAGTCTTTCTTGGAAAAGAACGAGCGGAGGTGCACCGTCAAGCCTTCCAGTAGGGCCATGACGATATCGTGGTGATCGGGAAATGTCTCATTACAACGCTGGCAACAAACGGTCGTACTGGGACGTGTGCAATAATGCAGACAACACTCCGTTTGCTGGGTGGGATTACGCTCGGAGTTGTTGCTGTTGTTGTTGACAATGGTATTGTCAAGAGCGAGTTGTTGCTGTAACGTTTGCAGCAGTGCTTCACTATCTGGATTGTAGCCGCCCAATCGAACCAGGGCGAGAGCGACAGTAGTTAGGATCAAGGTCATGATGGCACGACGATCACTCCTGCCGTGTCGTGGTGGCTTGTTGGACCTTGATGGTGCTGTCATGGCGGTGATATGTAAAAGAGCCGTCAATGATACCTGTAAGGAGTTCGTGATTGTGAGAGAAGGGGTATGGTTCCGATTGTGTGACATGTACTTGGGTGGCACGTACTGTACGTACCCAGGAGGTATGCAGCTAGCCTTTTATCGTGATTGAAATGCCGAATCGGAAACCGTCAACACCGAACTCCAAACAAAATTGGCCACTTTTCGTGCATACAGGTGTCTTCTCAAACTTCTAGAGTATTAGAGAACCAAAATCCAAATTGCCAAATGCCTGTCCCTGTGCCTTTGCATTGGGCTTTGTATACGTGTGTCACGGAAGATGACGAACAGCTAAGTAAAGAGACGAAGCATGTCGCGTTTATGGATACGAGCAGCAAACTGTTCACGGCAGCCGTAAAAGTGAATCTCAATCTCCTCCAAATGCAGTCTATAGAAAAGAGTACCCCCAATCACGGACTCCATGTGGTAACTTCAAACTATTCTCTAGAGATTCGTGCAGGTGAACATGCCAGTCGCGCAAACATATCTACCACGTCCTCATTTCGCGCATGTAGTGATAGCCGAGCCGAGGGGCGGCTCCAAAGATCCATTGGCTGCTAAAGCTAACGAGATGCTGCATTGTGGCCCACGGCCTCTTTTGGCGCTTCCGAATAGCTCTTGTGTATCTCTTATGCAAATCAAGACTTGGTGCGCCGTTTCGCGTGTATTTCATGGTAACTCGAGCTATACATCCAGCGTGCTGCGCACGACCGCCCCACTTTGTATTGATATCCCTGCCGAAGGAGAAGAGAGGAGATCGAAATTCTGAGCAAGCTATTACGAGTTTACACGAAAGTAGATGAGCTCCAAGACCAATTCGACATAACGCATCTCGAGTGTGTTGCTGCGTTGAATTCAATCTTGTAGAGGCAGGGTCGGTGTAGTGGTCGGCGTCAGAGCGGCAGATAAAAGATGCAGACAGGGTTGAGACCCAGATCCGGGTGTTACGGCGCGAGCGCCAAGAATGCGCGCGTGAGGTTTATGTCTCAGTCTTGGTGTTCTTTGTTCTTCACTATTCGTTTGTACTAAAACCGCGCGGTCGGGAGAAGTTTTGGCCAGGTTTAGTCTTGGCGCTTATTCCACGCAGGTGGATGACAAAAATTCTCAGGCGATTTAGCGTCCCCTACCTGTTTGCAGGATAGCTGCCACACATAAACACCTTTAAGAACCAACCATCAAGACCTAGTCTACGACATGAATACTATGAGCCATTCACGCAATGAACCCATGCTTCTTGGCGCAGGCCAAGCGCAAACAGTGTCTCTCGCTCCTGGCGCCTTTCATATCAATGCGAGGGCCGCTGGCCAGCGTCCAGATTGGGGGCGACAGGCACAGCCACGACGAACCCAAACAATGCCACCAGCAATTGTCACCCGACAAACTGTAGAAGAAACTCTAAGGCTTGCACGTCACGTGACCCCAAATGTGATTTCAGAGGAGTTTATTGACGCATCGGTAGAGCTTTTGCTACAAACAGTTGAGAAAACACAAACCCAGCCTTCTGCTCCAAAGAACGCACAGCAAACGCAACCACAGCCTTCCGCTCCAAAGAACGGGCGTCGGCTTCGTGCTGCTTTGACCAAGAAGCTCTCACAGCGCCGGCATCAGGAGGAACCACGATTTCCTCTTCTCGGCAAGCTTCGAAAGAAGCTGAGTCGTTCACCATACCCCATACCCAAGGCTAACGTGATGGTGGACGAAACCTCCTCGTCAAGTGAACCCCACGACTCATGCGAACGACACAGCCGATTGGGCGTGACTCTTGATGCACCAACGACTCCTCTCCATCACCAGATTCCACCTGCTATAAGGGAAAGCTGGACAAGCTCGGAAGGAAGCGCGATGAATTGCAATCCTACCGAGAATTCAGTAATTCGCATTATGGAAATTTTCCCTGACTCCAATCGTGCTCTTGTCGAAGAAATGATATTCCATGGGAACTCAGAGCAAATGGTCCTTAGCTTCTTGGCGGAACAGTCAGGGTTAGCGGATTTGGAAACTGATAGACCTTCTACTATTGCTGGTGTATCTCAGAGACAGGGAGAATTACGAGCCTCGAGAATCATGGAGGCCTTCCCCTCCGTAACCGAAGAAACGGTTAGAGAACTTCTCGATAGTGGCGACTCCACGGATCAAATCATTGAAGATCTGACACGCACGTTGTCAACCTCCGCACAACTATAGGCCTATCGCTTAGCCACCGCAATTTTTTATCATTGCCGGTTTACCCCTGCGGCGACGCATGCTAGGCGTACGGGTACAAACTAGCTACTAGCTATCTCCATATTTACGTTCCTGCCCACTAGCAACTATCGCTTGCACTGTCTAAGCTGCAGCGCACTAGTCTAATGTCGCAAACAGGAGGTAGATAGCGTTGCATTCTTGCATGGACGAACACGCGCAACAGGACAGGGTTGGGATCCAAGACCAAGTTCGCGCAACCGGTGCCGTAAACGGTCCGCGCGGGGCAAGATAGCCCAACACAACTACTGTACTGTGCAGTTTTGGGCACTTTCGGGGCTCTAGTTCAACATTGAGAGCACGTCGAACGAACCCACAGACGCGATCAGATTTGAGATAGGACCCAAGCAGGGACTGGCCCAAACGACACCTCCTTTTCTACGGCTCCCTCGTAGCCTGGGTGGTGGTTCAACATGTAGGTCCACCAGGTACACGACATGTCGAATGATCCCTCCTTCCCATCTAGCTAACACAGAATGGTCGCTCACGGGACTGCGGCCACCTGGTAAAACAAACTCAGCTTTGAAACAATACTAGACCTCTGGAGTGATGACTCTAGAGAGGAGAACGAGAATGCCCCAGTTAATCGTGGCAGGTGTTAGCTTATATCCCTCCTACGTCCACCATAGCTAGAACTGCCACAGAAGACAGGTATAACCATATGACCCAGGCCGGCTCGGAAACATTACTCTAGACCTAGTAATTGATAGATTTCATCTCATACACTCCTACGACCAACAAGTCTAGTAGCTAACACGAAATAGACGCCTAAGACTGCGGCTACCAGGTATAACCATGACTAGGAACGAGGATGCACTAGGTTATCATGACATTGAACAGATACATGTAAATAGATGCTTTAGTTTCTTTCGAAGTAGTCGTGGCTTCTAATTCGCAGTTTCATACTTGGAGTTAGCAGCACCGATATCGTATTCCACCCAATCACTTTCTCGGAGAGACCGTTGTTCCAGCACCAGACCACCATCCATAACTGTTCCCACGTGTGTGAATCCGACTTCCTCGCAAAAGGCTCTGTCGTGCGAGATGACAACCACGGCTCCGTCCTTGCCACCCCAGTTACTCAATGCCGTCGCCAAGGCTCCAATGCAGCCCACGTCCAGATGATTGCTTGGTTCGTCCAACATGAGCAAGTTGGATGCTTTCAAGGCAAACATACTTAGGGCAACCCGAGCCTTTTCTCCTCCGCTGAGAGCCTTGATCTGGCGTAATGGCTTGTCACCGCCCAACCCCAGACCGCCCATGACATTGCGCGCAGCTTCATCGGTAATGGTGATATCGCCATCGGCACCACTGCGGGCGAACGAAGTTACCAAGTCGACGGCACGAGAGTCTCCATCCAGTTCTTGCGCCAAATCTTGTGTAAAGACCCCAAGTTTCAAGCGATCGTTTTCCGTTCTTGTTCCTTCCTGCAGCATGTGTTCCATGTTGCCACGCAAGGCTTTGAGTAAGGTGGACTTGCCGGCTCCGTTGGGGCCTCGTAGCAACAGCTTCATACCTCTCGGAATCTTCAAGTTGATGTTAGTCAACAAAGGGGCTTCTTCTGGATCGTGGCCAATGGAACCGCCCTTGAGTACCATCAGATTCTCACCATTGGGTTTAGGAGGAGGCGGAAGCACAAGCTGGGGCTTGCGCCCCGTGGCCATCACCGCAACAGGAGGAGGATCCAACTTGCCTTCTCTCTTCATTTTCTCCAACATTTTGACTCTTGATTGAGCTGACGCTGCTTTGGTAGCGCTAGCACCAAACTTATCGACAAAGGCTTGGAGTCGCGCCGCTTCTTCCAAGTTTCGTTCGTATTCTGCTTGGGCTGAGGCAGCACGGAACTCCTTTTCATCCAGGTACTTGGAGTAGGAACAAGAACGGTATTCCAACAGGGTGTTACCTGAGATTTCTGCAATAGAGTTGACGGATGCCTCCAAAAGCGCAATATCATGCGACACCAAAATTACACTGCCGTCGTAGTTGGCAATGTACTTTGCGAGCCATGCCCGAGATGCTGAATCCAAATGATTAGAAGGTTCATCCAACAAGAGAAGAGAAGGTTGACTGAGAAGAAGTCGGGCCAGGGCAATGCGCATCTGCCATCCACCGCTGAAGGACGAACAGAGTTGTTCGGAATCTTCAGGTTCGAAGCCCAACCCTTTCAGAACAGAATCCACAATTTGTTCTTGCTCGTACCCACCGGCTTGCTCAAACTCTTCTTGGGCCACTGCAAGTTCTTCCAGGGCTTCCTCACTGTAGTCTCCGTCTTCCACAATCTTGGTCGCAGCCTCGAGTCGTTTACCTGCATTCTCGACGACTGTCATTTCACTCTTGGCTTCTTCTGCCACAGTACGCGTGGATCCACTCACGGCACTTTGTTTCAAGTACCCCACACGTACCTTGGGACCTACGAGTGCAGCTCCCAGATCCATTCGCACTGATCCAGTAATGGCCCCCAGCAGTGTGCTCTTGCCAGCTCCGTTGGGGCCGACAATGCCCCATCGTTCCTTATTCTGAACGCTCCATTCAATATCCTTGAGCAATGGTGTGGCACCCCGCGAGATGGCAACGTCCGTCAAGCGCAAGACAGCGCCCTTGGTATCACCAACAGTTGTTCCAGTGGAGCCTTCGATGGGTTCAGCGACGGCAGTCTTGGTGGACAAGAGTGGTTGATGATGAGCATGATGAACCACTTGTTGGTTGTGGGAGACGAAAGATGTTCTTGAAGGCGAAACAAAAGCGCTTGCTGCCCTTGCAGTAGTCAACACAACGATTGCCGCTGATATAATTCTCATGGTTGGTGAATGAATGTGCAACGTATTGGTTTCTCACAAAACGATTGTTCTGTCAGAAAATGTGAGCACTTGATGTGAGCAAGCAACGAAACTGCGTCACATTTGGCGCCAACCGTGGCCAATGATTGGCAGAAATGCGTTCCGTGTGTGAAACGTGGTGTTTGGATGCGAAGTGCGTTGTGGATCTTAGGGAGTTATATCCTACCTTACAACGTATTGACTGTCATTGATGTATTACCCCCTAGCGTTCTTTCTTCTTCTGGGTATTCTCAAGGTCTGTCTGCCCGACAGTTCCTCATCGTGCTTCCAGTACTTATACTGTACCAGCACAGTACAGTAGACGTCGCCCTTTTAGGCTTCTCGAAAAAGAACAAAATGTGAGGAGGCTGGTTCAAGACGAAGGATGAATGAATCTAGCACTGTCCTGGCGTCATGCCTCGGCCAACACCAAAGGGATCATTATGATGAACTGTGGTGTTGTAGTTGTTAGAGTCAGTCAAAGTGATCTATCAACATATACAATTTGAGTTTACCGGTGCAGTACAAGTCCAGATTGCATGTGATGTCCGCGTTCCAAGGCATTCTGTACATACTACCGGTAACTAAATTGAGGCAAAGACGCTTCTCGGCGAGACATTGGTTGGTTGCACGTTGACAACCGGCAAGGAGATGGTGGCGACTCATTCACAGGCGAGACAGCTCAGCCTCCAGCTCACGACACCGCGATGACGCCAGCCCAAATTGTCCAAGATGCTACTTATGGACGAGAGTGTTGTTCGTTCTGTCGGAGCCCAACCATGGTGGTGGCGCACACACGTGAGAAATGACGGTATGATGTAGTTAGCGGCCTAGTCTTGCAAGTGATAGATACCTAGCCACACACTGTTTCTCGTTTCTCACTGATTTTTATTTCTTTTTATGACACTACTTGTTTGTTCTTGATGATGATATGTATAATAGTGGTGAAACGTGGCCTTTTTCGCGGTCACCAATTGCTTCCCACTTGCGCTGCGCTGGAATTTTTCTGTAAACACATAACCTTGATTGAGCCCCGTTTCGACACCCTCATTATAATACTTGTGTGCGCGTACGTACGTAGTAGATAGCAGATTGCTTACATGCGTCCAGCATTGCCATCCGAGTCCAGGAAGGCAGAAGAACGAGTATCCGCAAAGCCAGGACCGCCGCTCCCAAGTTGACGATTTCCTGGACCACCATTGTCCCAGCCCTGAGCCTGGTTGCCGATATCAGAGTCTACAATGTAGGGCTCCACAGAAGCAGACATGGGGAACTCCACAGTGGCAGTGTTGACAATTCGAACCACGTTTCCGCTTCCTGGGGTTTCCAAGACAACAAAGAAGGGGCGCTCCTGTCCGTCTTCGGTGTAGACTTCAAGTACCTGCTTATTGTTGTTCGGACCTTGCAACAACTCGATTCTTGCGTTCAGAGGACGTCCATCAGTCTTCAACAAGACCGCAACACTGGCCACAGTGGTATCAAACGGGTAAGTCCTGACAGCTCCACCTTGCACAATCACCATGCTAGAGGAATCCCTGCGGGTTAGAGCTGAGAGACCAGGAGAAGCATCTTCCAAGTCGTCGACGACAGCAGCAGTCAAGGGGAACTCAAGTTGTCCAGTGTTACGAATGGCAACAGCGTTCTGACCTCTCGGGGCCTCAATCACACCACAGAATGGACGCTTGCTTCCATCTTCAATGTATACTTTCATTTTCTGTGGAGTGTTGTCTGGTCCATGCCACAACTCGACATTTGCGTTGAGAGGACGGCCCTCGGTCCTCAACAACACAAGCACTCTTTCAGCGGTAGGCGTTGACCAGGTTCGAAGAGCTCCACCTTGGACGATGATCGGAGAGGATGCATCCCAAATATCTTTGGACGGCTCGGTAATGGAAGACTGCAAAATCGAAGTACTGGCTGCTGGAGCAGGTCTCGTCGCAGGCGCAACAAAGGCGGATGCTACGCTTGCGGATACCAAGGCTACGATGGCTGCTGATACGACTCTCATGGCTGACTGTAGGTTATTAATTCTTCAAAGTTGATAATACTGTAAACAAACTTACACTTGTGGTTGGTTCTCATTCAAAGAATCTTTTTGATGGCTACAAGCTGATGGCTGATGGAGACACGGGTGGGTTCAATCCAATAGGGACGAAGCAGATCGTCACTTCCATCAATTGTGAAAGATACAGAATGATGGCAAAGTACGATTGCGTTGCCAAGGAGCTTTGTTCCTATACAATTGTGGTACAAACAAATCATATCTTACCCCTTAGAGTTCTTTTCCTTATTTTGATGCCGATTCCATAAAATCCGTACTTTTTATAACGAACAAAGCTAATTTTTTAGAGCAACTTTGAACTGGAGAGAAGCAACTTCAAACGTTCACGTACGAACCATGGATTTTAATTAGGGGTCCTGACATCTCGCCACGCTCCGACCTTCAATTTTTGATACGTCTACGACTTCAACTTCAGTTTACAATACCGGTATGATTATTTGACAGTAGACAGTAGGATGTTGGAACCACTCATTTTTGTACGTGAGAAACGGCTACAAGTACTCCTAGTACAGTGCATCTCACCGTCGCTTCCACAACACATCATAACATCCACCCATCACAATTCGTCCAGCCTCCAACACCACAACTGAAGGAGATGATGTGGACTACTGATAGCCCATGAGTACCCAACAGTCATTGTCAAGCCTTTGGAAAGTATTGCGAGAGAATGGGGCGTGATGCAAACAAGTTGTTGTTGCAACTGTTTGTAGTATGGACCTTCCTCATCAACTCTTGCTGTGTTGTTGCGCTGAGCCAGGTGCGCCGCAAGTTCCGGAGCTCTGGGTATTTCACCAAGGATATCGACATTCCTGCTTTGCCGTCTACAAATAGCAAGTATGGAAGCTCCATACCTGTCTGTTACACCAACTCACCGCAGTCTACGTCTGCGTGGTTCGAACAACACATTCCCAGTGATGGGGCAACGGTTGGCTTTGATGTTGAGGTGAGTGTTTACATCGTATTGACATCTAACTTGTTGGCTACCTACATACCTACCTGAGGATTAGAAAGAATATAATGAGCAATGATTACGAAGATTAACCAGATTCCGAATGTTTGCGAAAACCTGTGGAACAAAATAATCACGTCCAATTTATGAGTTCATTATATGATATGTTTCAAACTGCGCAATGCGATGATGACTTTTAACCAGCTACACTGAAAGAGGTTTAGTCGCCTCGCCAAACCGTGTACAGAAAGGTTTCTTGTACAAATGGGTGCAAGCATGAGCGTTGCCAGTTTGTTTGTTTGTTTGGTCTGATCTCCATCTTGCTCCTCTTTGAATTCGCACCTCACACACAAACTCTCATCGTGAACCAATCATCTATCTACACAGTCTGTCCCCAACGCACCCTGGTTGAAAGTGAGTTTTCAAGGCCCAGCTACTGTTCAAGTAGCAGTACCCGATGCTGCCATTGTGGTGCAACTCGTGGACGGGACTGGCCATCCCAGCGATGCCTCGGTAGAAGTTTTGCAAGCACTTTTGGCAAACAAGTCCATCATTACCGCTGGCGTGGGCATTGATCAGGACATGTTGGAACTCTTTCGCGAGTGGGGACGCGAGTGTAACATCAAAGGTCGCTTTGACATTGGTGGAATTGGGAGTGAGAGAGGAAACACAGTGTCTCTCAAGAATCTGGCGGGGGCAATTCTGGGCGTGGAGATGAAAAAGTCCAAAAAGCTGGCCATTTCCGATTGGGGCAAGGTTCCCTTGAAAGACGCGCAGGTTGCCTACGCGGCACGTGATGCCTGGGCAGCAGCAGCCATCATGTCCGAGCTCAGAGAGCTTGATGTGGATAGATTCTCAACGGTGGCCATCAAGAATTTGTTACAGGAGGAAATTGACATGACAACACTGGATAAACGAGCAACCGAACGCAAGGCAAACAAAGTGAGACTTGGAGATATTTTGGGCTCAAGAGAGACTCGTATCGACAGGAGAGACCTTTCGGAGGATCAACAACTGGTCGTCCGCGAACTCGAGGATGTCATTCGTGACCTCGCCCCACCTCGCAACTTTCTCTTTGACGTTGAGTCGCTGGGCATCTCCTTTTGAAGTCTGTACTGACCAAATTTATAAGTTTTCTGTTTTGTGCATTCCTTTAGTTTACTTCTAATAGTATCAGTTTTAGGTAAATAGCATTAGTAACTTTTGGACTTCAAACTTGTAGTTCCTGGCTGCTCGAATTTCCCACATGGATGACCATCGGTGCTTCTTGATTTTCGGGTACGCTGAAAGACCTTGAGATGCACATATCCAGCTTGGCAGTCAGTTGCTCTGCCTTGGCACACGCACCCCACTTGTTCCACAAGGCAATCGATTCCTGCAAATACTCTTGTGCAAGGTGATTGCTGTATCCGATCAACATGAGACCTGCATGCTCACGGCACATGGCCTGGGAACAGACGCTTCCAATTTCAACCGCATATTGAAAGCCTCTGTCAAAAGATTCTTTTGCGGCCATTTGCTGGCCATCTTCAAGACTTAGTCGTTCTCCCTCCAGAAGATGATGATACCCATAACAATTCTGGACACCATCATCGCTGAATTTTCGTATCATCTTGCAAAGCTTCAGCGCTCGAAGTCGATACTTCCGTTCCCCTGTTTCCTTGTAAATAGCAAAGTTGGCTAGTCCGCAGAACTTGATCCCAATGTAGTAAAGAAGACTGGGGCGAACGGCGAGAACGTTCTTGTCCACATTGGGAAGTTCATTCCTCATTTTGACGGGACAACCGAAAAAATAGGCAAGTTGAAGCTTGACAAGACTCATGAAGTGACTCAACACTGGGTTCTCTTGCCTCCGAATCTCGTCTTCCCATTGTACTTGGTGGAGAGCCTCGCCGGTGAGAACAAGTGGATCTTCGGAGGCACCCATTAGGTTCAATGTGAGCTGCAGGAATGGACGAATGACGAGCCCTGTGTGTGTGTGCGGTTGTTGATCTAGCGTGGTGCAAAGTGCTCTCAAGTCTTCCTCGTTGATGCGCAAGCTGGGACATCCAATGAAGGAACACCCCGTGAAGAAGACTGCCGCAAAAAGCGCACTTTCCATGTCTCCCATTTTCATGCCAGCAGTGTATGCCTGTAGGAATCCCTTATATGTTTGTCGGAAGGAGTACTTCCAATGAAACACCATGCCGTAAAGGGGAGTGAGGGTTCTTGATTCACATTCGTATGCATTAAGTTTCTTGAGAAGTTTAACGGCGAGGTTGCCGAACCGAAACGCCTCGTCGCGATGTCCGAGAGCGATCTGAGACGCGGCATAGAGCGCAAATGCTAGCGGGCTCTTGTTGCTCAGGCCGTGGAGACAACTCATCATTGTCATTCTCTGACCAACCAGCAAAAACATCTTTCGTTCCCCATAATCGAGCGATGAGTGAGCCGAAATCTTTTCGAGGATGGTCATCGCGGCAATGTTGGTTTTGTCCTTCATCAATGGTAGGTTGAGAATCCCATCATCAGTCATCCGACTAACTATGCGCTTCGTTTTTATGATAGCTCGAATAACATGAAGAACGTTAGGCTTTCGAGGAAAGTGATGGCCAAGTTGTCGGAGGACGCTCACACCAGTCGATGAGGCTTCGTGAAGTTTTCCTTCGGCACTCAAGGATGCTGTTAATGCAAAGTATGCTCGTAGCTTATCATCAAGACACTTGGCGTTAGAGATGACATGGTTGGCCCATTCGATGCACTCGTCGAAGGCTCCGGTGTTGTGGTTTGACTCCGCGTAAGAGGTGAAGAGATCAACAGCCAAATCGTAGTGAGACGCCCATAACGTAGTTTCTTCGACCAGCGAGATCGCAACATTGAAATAATCCGTAGCCTGATGAAATCCTAGCTTTTGCATTGCTTGCTTCCCGGCGAGGATATTCAACTCCATCAGGTCAGTTCGCTCTGATTTGCTTTTAACCAATGGCAACCCGCGGTTCCATTGATCGACTGTGACATATACCAAGATATCCTTCTCACTGTGCTTGTCAGCTGCCAACGACTCAAGCTTGGAGCATAGTAGACGTCCGATGCGATAGTGTAGGGCCATACGATCTTCTTCCGTTCCAACCAAATCGTAGAGGCAAACCATCATTCGATCATGGGATTGTTTGTAATGATCCTTTCCGCAAGCTTCAAAGAAGTTGGCATCTAGGCCTTCTCTCAGAATCGCAAGAAGCCTCTCTTCAGCGCTACTCTTCTCCAACACACCTTCAGAGATCGCAACTTCTCGCAGCACGCCAAATTGAAACTGGTAACCAAGGGCGGAGGCAAGTTTGAGAACCGCAAGAGTTTGGAACCCAAGCCTGTTGAGGCGTGAAGAAATCAGCTCCATGATGTTCTCCGCTACATTTGTTTCCTTCAGGATCAACTCAATATCCCAAGTCCAACCACCACCTCTCGATTCTTTAATAAGTTCGAGCTCCTCCAGACTGTTTATGAATTGAAACAAGAAATAGGTATTTCCTCCTGTCTTCTTCCAGAGTGTGTCAGCTAGTTCAGAGCAAGCTTCAGGTGCAGCACAAGTACCTTCTGCCAACATGCTTGTAACAGCTTTGACGCCAAGCCCTTCGATATGAAACTCGGAAACGTTCCATTTCGTGTCGCTGTTGACCAGCTCCTCCTTTGACAGTACCCCATCCACGGAGGTCCTGAAGGTACCCACAATCATTACATTCTTTGAATCGAGATCTAACAACAAGGCCCTGATGACTTCGATGGAGGACTCATCGCACCACTGCAGGTCATCCAAGAAGATCAGAATGGGGTGATCCTCCGAAGATGCAGCTTTCAAGAAGGACTGACATAGAAACTTGAACTTGGCAAAGGCGTAGTCCATGCTTATGGGTCGATCATCTTTGACGTCGTAGTACCGAGCTAGGTTGGACATCAACCGAGCGAGGATTGGAAGATCCTCCCCGACAGACTCTTTCAGCCGTTTCTGGAACGCTGCTTCATGATCAGGCTGCTGCTGAATGAGAGTCACCAGATCTCCAAAGGCAGCCACTAGGGCGGAGAAGGGCTCGCCACTTCCACCAAACTGATCATACTTTCCAGCTACAAAATAGCCGCGACGGCCGTCTCCTGCCACATAATCGCGCAAGGACTCCACTAGGGTGCTCTTGCCCACCCCCGATTCTCCAGACACGATGACAACCTCAGAGTTTCCTTGCGAAATGCGATCGTATATCTTCCTCAACGATCTCTTCTCGTCGTCTCTTCCATGCGTGTCCCTCTTCATTACATAACTTAGTCGTTCGCCGTGTTGACTCTCCGACCATGCCACTGATCCCCCCGAGATCCCACTGAGTGCAACGCTCGGGGCGATGCTCAGACTCCTACTTTCATCCATCATGCTTGAATCTCCCCGATAAACCTCGTCTACAGAGGATGAAGAGTGTAAAGAAGACATTCTTTTGTTGTACTGTTGTGGTTCTGAGCAATCGCAAAGAAGTAGCTAATAGGGGCGAACCTTTGCGACCGTCGGCTGAGACGAGATGACCCTGCAACGCGCTTACGAATTCACGAATGTCATGTTCTGTTTGCACGGGGTTCAAGCAAGATGGTCCATTTGCTTTGACCCGCGTTAAGAAGTTTTTGTTATGTGAGCCCTACTTATCACTCTATTTGTGGTATTGAGACTTTCCTTCGAACAGAATTTTAGGTTGCTCGCTATCCATTTGGATACCGACTGGTGATGTCTTCTGTCTTCTACCCACTTGAAGCAACGTCTGAATAAAAATGACACATTCGGATATATGGATATATGGAGTCTGTGTCACGAGTGGACGGATATTATAGTCAGAAGGGACTTGCCAGAGGTGGTAAAAATAGAAGGTCTACGTCGTCCCTGGGTACCCAATGGTATTCCTCTTCCACATCGCCATGTTAGTCTCGCAACCGCGCTTTTTACTTTGTTCGTCAACTGATATCCCTCAGATGGCCTCATATTCCTAGCAAGAACCCGCGCAAAGTATTACTTTGCTAGTCCGAGCTTGGGTGTGGTGTTGGCAGTTGCGGGTTATGAAGATTGCAACTTAGAGTAGGATATGGTGTGTATTGAGACAGCTGTTGAGACGAGCGTACAATCAACTTTAGATGACAGTTTGCGTAATGGCAGACGCCTAAGCAATTTCATGTAGTAGGCCGGCCATGTAGCATAGCATTACTGCGCCGTCCTTGTAGACTAGCTACTAGGCTACTGTAGAGAATTCGGACACGAGCAACTAGCGGAAAAGTAGACAACCAGACACAAATAGCATACAGCATGTAATATCTGGCATAGACCCTAGTCGGCAAATGCGAGTTTCGATACTAGCTAGCAAGCTGTATCTTACTGTTTGAGCGATTAGCGCAACTATACAGAGTACGCGTACCCAGTCTCTGAATAGCACTCTACTCTAGGCCAGCCCTGCCGTTTCGCTTGCCAGAATAGCGCGTAGATCTGTGTACTAGACGATATAATTGGCAAGAGTACGCACGGAGAGGTGCATTCCCGAATATATAGTCTCTGGGGCAGAGTAAAGCTACAGTACTATAGTGGTTGGCTCTGGGGATTGCTGCTGCTGCGCCACTCTAGCCAGCCAGCCAATGACTAGCTCAAGAAAGGGGATATCGGAATCTCGGAATCTCGTGGAATCTCGAACCTGGTGTACTATGAGGTCTTCGTAGAGTAGTTGCATATTTCAGGCTGTTCATGATTCGCTCTGCACAACATATACATGCTACTGAGGGTGTGGTGCTGCTCTAGCTCTAGAGCTAGCAACTCCACTCTGCCCTCTAGAGAATCATCGTACGGGCCACAGCTGCGCCTCGGTGCATTGACGTACTTTTAAGAGCGAGTATGCTTACTAATTCCTAGCAAGCTATACATCACCTCTCTGGTAATCAAATAGAAGGTGGCTAAGGAAATGTGAATGGAATAATCAATCTAATCAATCACTAAACGTTAGTTTGGCAGGCTTTGTGGGAGTTTTATTCCCTTTTTTCTCTCCAACACAGAACAACTTTGTCTCCAACCAAGACGCCCAGCAATCCTTCTACGACAAGCAAGAGAACTGGCTCTACTAGATTCCATGTCATTGGTTGCATACTGCTCCTTATCTTGACCTTGTCAATGGTTTGAGCCTTCTTTTGGCGGTCTTGTCTCGGGTTCACACACGCATATTCGACTCAAAAAGACAGATCCACTCTCTAGCTAGAGAGTGAGGGGTGATGCCGGCCGTGTTGTTGCTGTTGGTGTGACGGCAGACAGAGAGGGCCAAGGTGTAGCATTGTAGTCTCATAAAGCCTCCACGTGTTAACCTCGGTCATATTGCTCTAATGACCTCGGTGCTTCTTCAACATCAAAATACACGATCGCCCACTCCATACACACTCCAATACCCGCACTGAAGAGTCATACACACTTCTGACACGTGTCGTGAATCCTAGGATAGTACTGTAGTATGACATAGACAGGGTCAGAAATTTTGGCACCTTATACAGTAGTTGAATAGTTACAGTATAGTACTGCAGTGTAGCATAAATTTGACTTTGAGGATCTTTGGTGCTGTAAGCGGGATCACGCCACGCCAGCTTCAACTTGAAGTGCAGTGTCCGCACCTACCTCCGCTACAGCCTAGACAATTCTTGCCGTCTCACAAATTCAGCCACTACAACAACGAAAACAATGGCAATCGTCTACCAACCGGAGCCAGATGATGTCCTTTGTGGAAGGGGTGAGAATTCCTTTCGTCACAGGGGAAATTACTATTTGCGGCAACTAATTGTAGAAAACTCTTATCAATACAAAATGGCGGCGACAAGGAAGCAGAAAAGTCAAGTGGTATTGCTGGTGGCGTACGCTATCATTGAAAGGGGAGGAAGATTTCTGATTCGCAGCGATGATGGTAAATCATGGCGAGACGGAGGGCTACAGCGGGGCAAGCTGAAAGTAGGGCACTCGTTTCGTGACGCTGCTCGCGGTCGCTTTAAGACTCTTGAAGGACTCATGAGAAGGGCTAAAGCTAGGAGGGACAGAAAATTCGGAGCAAAGAAGCAAACTCGCAATGATCCGACGAATGTTGTTTCTTTGGAAACGAGCTGCAGCTACTCTTTGCCATCGATCTACAACACTATCGAGCCATCTAAAGAATGGAAAACAGCTGCGTGTAGCGTGGACACAGAGTTGGCAAACGATCTCCTGAACCTATTCTACATTTCTGAGTCTCATGACGCTGTCAGAAACCATGGGAGTTGTCTTGCTCAAAGCATGAGAAGGTCTCAAGTTCGACGTGACAACGAAGGCGAAACAAACGAGCACGCACGTAACGAGCAGATCAGTGATGTCATCAATTCGAAAACGGGTGCTCGTTGTAGCATTTCGCCGTCATCGATCTACTCCACTGTCGAACCTTCGAAAGACTGGAAAACAGCAAGCATAGATGCTGAACTGGCAAACTATGTACGAAGCCTATTCTACTGTTCAGAGGACACATAAGGACGAACAATATAGATTGCTGTTGCTCTGTACTGTACTTCATTCTAGCATCATAGAGTTGTCAGAAAGGGCCAATGGTTGGCTCAAGAAAGAAGAATTCTATTACAGGGGTCTCGTCTTTGAATTCATGCATGTAGAATGGCGGCTAGGACCACTGATACAGAATGCCATGCTCTACTATGCACTTTGGAAATTGGTGCAATACACCAGTTGAACTTGAACTTGCGATATGTGAATGAATCAATCAGCTATGTACTATCAAACAGACAGTGCATTGGTTCTGGATGATACAGTAGTACTCGAGTACATGAATTGTTACAGTGTAGTACTACAGTATGGATGTTTGCAGCGGCAAAACCGCCGCACTCTAGCAAGCCAGCTTCATGCTTCAACTTTCGCCCAGGGGTCCCACCTTTGGGCGACCGCAAATGGTTGCATGCGAGTATTGTTCTCGGTACGGTTGCATTGCGCGTTCTGCGTGCGTGCAAAGATGGAAGCTTGTCCCTTTCGATTGACATTTTGTCAACACCGGACGCGGACCTAGGCATTTGTAGAAGTGCACTCTAGCCCGACGTGAAAGAATATCTTCTTCGTGGATTGTAATTGCCGATTCACAACGAGTCTACACAGTCAGGCGGGGTCGGTGGCAGGAAACCGTTATTGAACAGCTACTTGGTGACCGCTATGTTGGCCACGACTTGATATCTCCTAGGTTAATGCCGTGCGTGTTTGGGATGTACAGATCTTGTGGGGGTAGAAGTCGGGCGAGAAGCAGCCAGATTACATGGCGAATCTTGACGGCGTTTTCATTGTCTTGGTTGCTGTCGTGGTTGCGACAAAGTTAGCCTTTCAAAGACAAAATGAAGAAGTTGTTACTTCAAGTGACATGGTGAACTTTTATGTGGCATGGCGGGAGATTTATCGATAAATACAAATATTCAATACCGTATATTCTCTTTGCCTCTTGATTATATCATCGGCTTTTAACGCTGTCACGCAGCAATTCGTGACTCGCTACCCACAGAATACATCAACCACCTTGGCAACTGGGCGGTGACCGAGGGGGGCTATAAATGGGTCGGAAAAACGATGGAGCTTGGTTCTTGGCTGCGGGGCTTGATCGTGCTCGTTAATCTATACCTCGTTATGTTCACTTCAAGAGGACTACGCATAGTAGTTGACGAGAACATTATTGAAAAAGAGCAAGTTGTCGTTGACTCCGAAATTCTTGAAACACTACCAAAGAAAAAGGCTATTATCGCTGCTGCGGAGAGTAGCGCTTCTCCCGTAGAGCCCACATCAACGATAAAGAATGGCGCCCCCCTCAATCCGATCAACCGTTCCTCCTCCAATACTGGATTCCAACCGATTTTCGTTGAAACGAGAAAATCTACATCGCGCTCAAACCGAAAGCATGACAATGATTCGCCCACGTCAACGATGACGAAGGGAGCCCAGCTCAATTCAAACGACCATCCCCCCAGTATTGAACTCCAGCCTTTTTTCGAAGAGATTAGAAGACGTGGATCAAACGAAACTAAAAAGGTCAACCGTAATTTGATACCCTTCTTGGACCCATCATCAAAGCCTCTTGCGAAGAAACTCTCCAGAGTCTTTAACATTTGGAACCATGCGAAAGCGTACAGCTGGTGCACCGAGACGGTGGAATCAAATGCGGGTTTGTTGTTTGTCAAAGTACCCAAGTGTGCTTCCTCTAACGGAATGGGGGTAACGTTGAGGATTGCAGATACACTGGGTCGTCGGAAATTTCCTAGACCCGGCAGCAACACTACAAAGGCATGTCCTGCTCGCTATCGTCATGGTTATGCAGCCGCTGACGATAATCAATATGACAAACGTCTCCCAAAAAAATCGGCTCTGTGGTCTATGTTGCGACATCCAGCCTCTCGCCTCGAGAGTGCGTACTTCTTTTACCAAGTCAGTCGTCGGAACCAAGAAGCTACAGAGGAAGGGATGCTTAACTACATGAACCAGACAACGTTCAAGTCCTTCTTAATCAAGTATTTGCGTCTTAAAAAGTACGGCTCAAGAGAAGAAGAGATTCATCATCTGATACACAACTACGACTTTTTGGGCATTAGTGAACGAATGGAGGAATCAATGGTTGTTCTCGCCATGCTTTTGAGAGTTCCACTCACCGATGTCGTCGTTTTGAACAGCAAAACGTCAGGTGGCTACGATGATGGTCGTACGCACAAAGGTTGTGTCAAGTTGAAGCCAAAATTCACGACCCCAAAGGTGGACGAGTTCTTGCGCGGCGACTTTCTTCGGGACAATGCAGACTACTTGCTCTATCAAGCTGCCAATATCAGCTTGGATCGTACCATTGAAAAGCTTGGTCGAGACAAGGTGACTGCTGGAGTCCTTAGGTATCGACGCCTCACGGAGGACAATGAAATGGCTTGCAGACAAAAGGCCATCTATCCTTGTCCCATCACGTTGCAAAATCATGCGATGCAATCGAAAAAGGATTGCTACTTCTCAGATGCAGGTTGTGGACATAAGTGCACGGATGAAGCTCTTCGAATAGAGTCAGATGGAGAATGGGCGCGTTTCCAAGCAGAGGCGTAGGCAGTGCTCTGTCGTTGCTTGCACACAAGTCATCCTGTGGCTTGTTGGGGATTCCAAACAGCTCATGCCGCTCCGAAATGGCTGGGTGACTGTCGGAAGATAGTACGAACGATCACACACGGATTGTGAGAGTTCTGCATATTTGGGCTAGGGTTATCTCTTCGGGAAACCAGCTCAAATGGGGAAGCAGCGGTGGCCTTGGCTGTCATATTGCGCTGCGCAACAAGAAGCAGCTACCACTTGTAAATTATGCTACCACTTGTCAATTATATAGAAATCAGGTGGCTGGTCAACTTTTTTCGCAAATCACAGCTATGATGTGGAGTGACGTTACTTTGGATCTTTGTCTTGAACTATGGGATTCTTGTCGAAGAGGATGTCATGAAGGATGCTGAATATGTGAGGCCAATCCGATCGAAAAGGAACAACTATGTGCGGTAGTTACCATACTACTGCTCGCAATAGGTCACATCATCGACGAGTCGTCCAACGCCACGAAAGCATTCACACGAGTTCACACGGTTATGAAAGCTGCCGCTCGTCTCTGTGTGTTACACTTGTTGCCTTCAGTCGTGATTTGCTGCAATCTTCAGTGATCCAGCTTGAGGAATTCCTCAAGGTTCCAGTGTCCAGTGTGGCAACTCAGTGGAAACCGCTTGGGCGGCTAGCTCTTTTATTGTCCAGAGTCTCTGTGGCATCATGCTATCTGTTACTTGTGACCAATTTGATCCATATGGCAGATGGACATAAACAGGAAATGGCATTTGTGCATTTGTTTACAAGGCCATCCTGCTATGACTACTGCCTTTTGTCCTGTCCACTGGAATTTGTCGTTCACCTACCAGGTTAAGACGACTTGTGATGCCAGTCTAGACTCGATAATTATACTTTGGAAATGCCTCTATTCATTCACACCCCTATCTAAATATTGTGAGAAGTCATTCTGTGTATCAGGTAAATAATTGTATATGTGTGCGAGCACGAGATACGGTATTGAACACGTGAGCATTATGTCTATCATCACTTTTACGAGGATAGAAAATTCGGTTTTGTGTGGTTGTAACACGAACCACGACGCCACAAACTTCGCTGACTTGAGTGTTACACAAAGCCGTCGACGAATCAACTACAACTCGTTGGCGCTACTCATCCCCGTCAACAGGATTGCAACGAGAAGCTATGGAGCATCCAAATTATTGCGGACTTGAGATTGACACAAGTTCGGTACTGTCCGATATAAGCGATGTATCTGATCACTCAGTAGTTGAAGCTTCTGACGGATTGAGGTTGTATGACCTGAAACTTTTTGGTCGTGACCAGGAAGTCTCCACTATTCGTGATGCGTTCGGCCGCGTCTGTAAGACTGGCAAGTCAGAGGTTGTATTCTGCCATGGAGTGTCAGGAGTGGGCAAGAGCAAGCTTATTGTAGAAGCAGTCCGCGACCCTGTCGTGGAGAAGGGTGGATTCTTTGTGACTGGCAAGTTTGATCAGCATTTAGGTACTACGCCATTCTCGGCCCTGGTCTCTGCCTTTTCCGATATATGTGATGCTGTGGGACAAAGCGCCGATCGCGAGGAGATCTGCAAAGCGATCAAGAACGCACTAGGTGCAGAAATGAAGGTTTTAGCCCGCTTAATTCCAAGTTTCAGCTACCTGATGAGCGGAGCCTCGAAAGACATTGGCGATGTTGAGAACTCACAACAGGCATTCATGAGATTCAAGGTCTTGTGTCGAAAGTTCCTTCAATCCGTCTCTTCTGCTGCCCACCCAGTCATTTTTATGCTAGACGATTTGCAGTGGGCGGACGAAGCTTCTGCGGAGGTGATTCAGAGCCTGCTGAAAGACGATTTACGATACGTTCTTATTCTTGGCTCATACCGAGACGATGAAGTTGACTCGTCCAAGCCATTACAAACGCTCCTCACTGCATGTGAAGACAGCCTGCTCCTCCGCACACAAGAAGTTGCATTGAAGGGATTGGATCTCGAACAAGTCAATCAAATGGTCTCCTTCATCACGTATCGTCATCCTGACGACACAATGCCCTTGAGCGCTGTTATTCTCGGGAAAACCCGTGGTAATTCCTATTTTTGCCTCCACTTTCTTGAAATGCTGGAGCGACAAGACTTCCTTTATATCTCCACTGAGACGAATGAGTGGGAATGGGATCTCGAAGCAATTCAATCCGAGACCAACGCTGCAGACAACGTTGCTACGCTTGTGGCAGATAAAGTCAGGCGAGCACAAAAGTCAGTGCAGCTTGTGCTGCTCTATAGCTCCTACCTAGGGTACCAGTTTTCGAAATCGGTACTGCAGCAAATCCTAATCTGCGAGAGAAAGGAGAAACATCGTGGTGAGTTCCTGGAGAATCTTTGGACTGAAGTTCAAAACGATAATCCGATGCCTTTCGAAGAAGAAGATATGTTGCTTTTCATAAACCAAGCGCTCCACAAGGCAATTGCCGACGACTTGGTAGAAACAATTGATAAAGAGCAGTACAAGTTTGCGCATGATCGTGTGCAAGACTCTCTTCTCAGTATGGTCGAAGAAGAGAGGGAGTATGAGCTAATCCGCCTTCGTGTTGGTCGTATCCTACACCACCTGAGTATGCTTGAAGATTTTGATGATGATTGGTTGATGTTTATTGCAGTCAACAGCTTGAACTCCTCTCGTCATTGGATGAACCCAACTGAACAGATCAATTTGGTGCAGCTAAACTTGGAAGCTGGCTTCTCAGCGGCTACAAAGTGTGCCTATCTCTCAGCACGCGACTATCTGTCAGTGGCGGTTGACCTACTTCACGGTGAAAGCTGGGACATACACTATGATCTGTGTCTCAAAGCTCATGACGCATTCGCCGAATTCCAGCTTTGCAGCGGTGACTCAGTCGCAAGCCAAAGCGTGGTCGATAGCATCCTGATGCACGCAAGAAGCAGAAAGGATAGGATGAAGGCATACTTGACTCAGGTATCAATTCTAAGTGCCCAGGGAAGACTCGAAGAGGCAATCAAGTTCGGCTTGGAAGTAATTGCTCCGCTGGGCTTCAAGTTTCCAAGAAAGCCAACGGTTGCGCATGTTGCCCTAGAACTCGTGAAAGCAAAAATTACTTTGAGAAACATGTCGTGTGAAGACATACTGAGCATGCCACAACTCGAGGACGAAGAGATGAGGATTGGGTTGGAAATTCTTAGCTACGTTGGACTTTGTGCGTTCTTCCTGCATGATGCTGGCAAATTTAGGTTTGCGACGATATGTCTGAGAGGCTTGCGACTGGCCACCACAATTGGGCTTGGTCGCCTCACACCACAAGCTTTTGCAGCGTACGCCACGATCTTGTCGATTCTGGGGCAATATGATACAGCCATCAAGTATGCTCATTTGAGTAAGAAGATTACGGATGAGATTGGGGCGCAGTCAGTGGAAGCTCGGTGCATCTGCATGACGCACGGTATAGTTCATCAGGCCAAGACTCCTTTAGCTGATCTCCGAGAAGGGTTCGGCAGAGGATATCGACTGGGGATGGAGCACGCAGATGTTGAGTACAGTCTCTATGATTTGCATGATTACATCATGATACCGTTTCTGTTAGGATCCATACCGTTCTCGCAACTTGAACAACAGGCTGCTGACTTTTGCCAACAAGCAGAAGAGTTCCATACGAAAAACCTCGAACCTATCTCGCGCTCGATCCACCAAGACCTGATTAACTTGATGGGTATCAATGAGCTTGACCCTTCCAAACTCTTCGGAGAAGTTGCAGATGACCATGCCTTGGTTTTGTTTGTCAAACAAACAAAGAATACAACCGCAGAGCTTGTTCTAAACTTCCATCGATTGATGCTTGCATATCATTTTAAGAACACAATCGCATTATGTGAAGTGGTTGAGCTTGTTGAAAAGCTAGAGCTAGCTGTCGAAGGCCATTACATGCGGAATTTTATGCGATTCTATCGTGGGATGGCGTATTATCTGCTTTTCGAGACGAGTGGGCAGCGGAAACATCGCAGGCGCGCGCGGAAGATGACTGCAACTCTGCAAGGACTAGCGAAGAAGGGCGTCGCGAACATCAAGCCACTACTGGGTGTTTTGCAGATGGAGAAAGCAGCTCTTTCTAGTGCAAAATTTGACACCTGCTGTGAGCTTGCATGCGAGGATGCCTTTGAAATGGCTTCGATAGAGGGATTCAATGTTACCCTGGCCATTGCGTACGAACGTGCGGCTTGCATCATGATCCAAAAACAAAGTAACTGCAGGCTGGCAAGCCAG
Source organism: Herpochondria borealis (assembly GCA_032274145.1). NCBI lineage: Eukaryota > Rhodophyta > Florideophyceae > Ceramiales > Ceramiaceae > Herpochondria > Herpochondria borealis. The sequence goes on along the minus strand of JAVCKV010472225.1, from coordinate 12,549 downwards.
TATATGGAAATGGCCGTCGGAGTCTATGGGAACATTGAGGCGGCAGGGAAGGTTGCATTTCTCGAGGAGAAGTACTGCAATCTGATAGAAGGCGGAGACGCTGCATCGGGACGGACTGGCATGATTACAATGGGCACTGATTCATTGGGTGTTTCTAAACATTCGAAGAAACGACCTTGTGAGGCTGCTATGCCTTATTGAGCGTAGTGCTTTTGTTTGATGGCCCCTCTCATGAAACAACGAGGTGTAATGCAGTGATGGTCTATACGCCGCTCTGAGCAAACAACTCGGGCCTAAAACGCTCAATATTCTGCCTTATATCCCTCACGCTTCACCACCAGGTGGATGTACATGTTAAATATTTCCACGTTTATAGTTTCGCTTGGACACAACCTTTATTTTGTTACGACCACTGTACTGCAGTCGACCTATCGGATTGGAGGGTTGAATCAGATCATGGTATGCCCGGAATATGGAGGCCGAACAGACGGAAGAAGCTGCTGCCAGTCGAAGAATTTTGCCTACTACGAACGAGTAGAAGACAATTCTCTTCCTATTTATCCTAGCCTCATGCTTATAGAATGGATGGTGAATTCGCCGTGATGCTGCAGCGACTGGTATAGTAAGCTAACCGCAGTTTCGCATTGGAACTGTCGCAAAAGCCTTTGGTTTTCTCAGTGCCTGGAGACCCATTTGCAAGCGTTGATGTGATTATATTGTCACATACCTGGCCTTCCATGCCACAAGAGCCTCCGGCTGCAGCGCTTTCAATAGGGCAGCTGATCAGAATTGATGGGACATGCCTCGTCTTGGCAGCTCCATCAAGTCCTTGATCCAGCTTTTACGTCGCCAAACAACTGGTTTCCGGGTGGCTCCAACGCCATCGCAGTCTTGGGCACCAAAGTAGCACAGACAGATCTGACCTTTGCGGACGCCACGACGCTTGAAACACCTCTTCAACAGGCCACTCTCTTCTTCTTTTCGCAATACAGGCGAACCACAATGGATCGACAAAGCTATGTGCGGCAACTGATGTGCAGAGTACCGCAGTGGCGAGCACCTGTTTCATGGTAATCATTGGTTCCTTCAGAGCATAAATCTAGCCAGCTTGAACACGAATCTTTGAAGCTTCTGTTGGGGACCGCACCTCTTTAGAGCAGAATAAAAATTCTAGACCATCGTAGGACCTCCTAGGATGGTACACTTTGATGAGGCAGAAGCGATGGCATGGCATTGGCGGCGATAATGAAAACAACAACTCAATAATAGACAACAAAGAAGATAATAGTGCAATCATCAGTGGAATTGACGACCGAAATTGTCAAGAGGAGCACGCCTACCGGTACATGTACGTGCATCAGGAGCATAATTTCGCTCTCTCCAGGATTCCTAGTACAAGTTTCCCTTGGTCTTATAAAATACTTGGGTAACTAAACTTCTGAACCTCTTCCACCGTTCACTTCCTTCCTGACAATCTACTCTTCGTCGATTTCAACGATCAAATCGCCCGCTTCAATCTGGTCGCGAGCTGTCACGACCACTCGAGTGACGGTACCAGAAACTGGAGCCGCCACCATAGTTTCCATCTTCATGGCTGACAGAGACACGAGTGGGTCTCCCATCTTGACCTTGTCTCCTTTCTTGACCTTTGTCTCCAAAACCACTCCAGGCATTGGAGCCCCGATACTACCTTCAACACCTTGAAGCGCCTTAGGTCTCGACACTGTCTCCGCAGCTTTGTTAATGTCTTTCACCTGGACCTGACGGGGCGATCCATTCATCTCAAATTGAAGTGATACCAATCCCTCCTTGTCAGGCTCAGACACTCCAAGAAGCTTTACAACGAGTTGCTTACCCGGCTCTAGCGTCACAGTTAGTTCCTGGCCAATTTCCATGCCTGTCAAGAAAGTGCGAGTATCAACGTAGCTGAGCTGCCCATACTCTCGCTTATGCTCCATGTAGCCATCAAAGACATTTGGGTACATGGCGTGGCTCATCACGTCAACATCACGCACCGTGTTGTTCTTCATGGTGCTTCCCCACTTGTCTTGCAACAATGCACGAGCAGCATCCAAATCCATTGGAGCCAAATCAGCACCAGGGCGGCCTTCAAAGCAAGAAAGCCCGTCTGTTCCCTCAATAGTTTTGCCTTTGAGAACACGTGAGCGGAGTGGCTCGGGAAATCCGTGTGGTGGGATGCCCAGATAACCCTGGAAGTATTCCACAACTGACGTTGGGAAGCTCAACGTCTCGGCCTTCTCGATGACCTCTTCCTCAGTAAGATCGTTGGCAACCATGAATTGCGCCAAATCTCCTGTTACCTTACTCGAAGGAGTCACCTTGATGATATCTCCAAGCAACCGGTTCGCGGAAGCATATGCCTTCTTCACAGAACTCCACTGGCCGGTCAAGCCGAGTTGCGAGGACTGGAACAAAAGATTGGTATATTGACCCCCGGGCATCTCATGAATGTACACGTCGGCAGAGCCTGACTTCTGACCAGACTCAAACGGAGCGTAGAGGCCACGGCACTCCTCCCAGTATTCGTTGACAGCACTGACTTCGGACAAGTCCAATCCAGTATCCAAAGCGGTGCGAGAAGTGGATGCTACAAGTGCACCCAGTGACGGCTGAGCAGTTGTTCCAGACATTGCATCCATGGCAGCATCCACCGCATCAGCTCCAGCTTCGGCAGCGGCTAGCATACTTGCGACTGCAGTTCCGGCTGTATCGTGAGTATGCACATGGATTGGCAAATCAGGGTGCTGTTCACGAATGGCGCCGACAAGCATTTTCGCAGCCTCTGGCTTGAGCAAGCCAGCCATGTCCTTGATTGCCAGTACATGAATTCCAAGATCATCCAACTCCTTCACGAAGTTGAGGTAGTATTCCAAGTCATACTGTCCACGGTTCGGGTCAGAGACATCACCTGTGTAGCAAACTGCTGCTTCGACAACACCACCCGCGGTGCCAACGGCGTCGATGCCTAGCTTCATGTTCTCAATGTAGTTGACAGAGTCAAAGACACGAAAAACATCCATTCCATGATCCTTTGCCTGCTTGCAGAACTCATAGACGACATTGTCAGGATAGGATGTGTACCCGACAGCGTTAGCACCACGCAAGAGCATCTGGAACGGAATATCTGGAACAGCTTCACGAAGAGCTCCCAGTCGATTCCAAGGACATTCACGCAGGAAACGCATGGAAACATCAAAAGTGGCTCCTCCCCAACACTCCAAGGAGTACGCGTTGCGCAAAGCAACCTTTGTGGCTGGTGCAATGTTGAGCATGTCAATCGTACGCAAGCGAGTGGCAAGCAAACTCTGGTGGGCATCACGCCACGTTGTGTCTGTGATCAACAGTCCGTCAGAGGCACGCACTGCCTTGGCAAAGGCCTTGGCGCCGTGTTCATCGAAAACCTTCTTCAACGACGGAGACTCGCTCGCAACTGGCTCCTTGAGCTCTGGAACGAACGGAACAACCTTGCTGGGAGGGGGTCCAGCGGCTCCGAGTTCCTTCGGAGTTCCATTCACAATAACATTACCAATGTAGTGCAGAAGCTTCTGAGCACGATCTTGCTCCTTCAATGGTGCCAGAAGGTCTGGGTTGGCAGCGATGAAACCCGTGTCGACAACATCATTCAAGAACTGATCATGCTGAAGCACATTCAACAAGAAGGACTTGTTTGTAGTCACTCCACGAACACGGAACTCTTTGAGAGCACGAACAAGCTTCGCAGCAGCATCCTTGCGGTCTCTCGCTTTGGCAGTGATCTTGACCAAGAGACTGTCGTAGTGAGGAGTAATCTTGGCTCCTGGGAAGCCAGGACCATCATCGAGTCTAATACCCATGCCAGCAGGCATACGGAAGACGTCAATCGTACCTGTATCAGGTCGGAAGTCTTGGGACGGATTCTCCGTTGTCACGCGACACTGCATGGCATAGCCTTGCGGAGGAGCGATCTTGTCCTGCGTCAAATTCAGCTCAGCCAAGGTCTTTCCAGAGGCGACCAAAATCTGAGACTGGACAATGTCAACTCCTGTAATTTCTTCGGTCACGGTATGCTCGACTTGAACACGGGGATTGACCTCCATAAAATAATGATCACCGTGCTTGTCCACCAAAAACTCGACCGTTCCTGCATTGCGGTACTTGGCACTTGACAAGAGACGGACAGCATCATCCAACAATGCCTGACGAGTCTCTTCCTTCAATCCGTGCGAGGGTGCCATTTCAATCACCTTTTGATGACGACGCTGCACGGAGCAGTCACGATCCCATAGATGGACAACCTCTCCAGTACCATCACCAATGCACTGAACTTCGATGTGACGAGGTGTTTCGACATACTTTTCGACAAAGCAACGACCATCACCAAAGGCATTCAGGGCTTCGTTGGAAGCTTGCGTAAACATGGGCTCCAACTCTTCCGCCGTCAGGACAACACGAATACCACGACCTCCACCACCCATGGCTGCCTTGACAATGACGGGGTAGCTGCACTTGTTCTCCGGATTCTCAATGTAATCCCTGGCGGCCTGAACGGTTGCATAGGCGTCGTCCGAACCAGGCACCACAGGAACGTTACTGGCAATGGCCATTTCTCGGGCTGCCGTCTTATCTCCAAACATTTTCAAGTTTCCAACAGTTGGTCCGACAAAAGTAATGCCCACTCGTTCGAGGGCCGAGGCAAACTTCATGTTTTCGGAAAGAAAACCATAACCTGGGTGGACGGCTTCGACGCCATTCCGAAGGCAGATATTGACAATCGATTCAATATCCAAGTAGGCTGCGACAGGTGACTTGGTAGAATCGAGCTGAAAGGCTTGGTCAGCCTTGTAACGGTGCTGTGTGAAGCGATCTTTTTGGGATGGAGACGAAGAAAATGTGAGGACAAATAGGGAATCCGAAATATATCCGCGCTTTCAACGGTCTAGTGTTTTCTACGGGATTTCTCATACAAAAGTTGGAGTTCGCATATTTGTCAAGTTCCTTTTTCTTTACCAAACGCTGTTGCATCATGTTGCACCATGACGCGTCGATTTTGCTTTGGTAAACCACTGGTCTGCAAACAACATTGTCGCTCCCTGGATCTGACCCACACATACGATTTCAATGCTAGTAGACTGACTCACCTTCATAGGAATAGATTCCTGCGGATTGAATTCCAAGCTCTGAGGCAGCACGGTTGATACGAGTTGCAATCTCTCCTCGATTGGCAGCCATGATCTTCTTGAACGGAGAAGAGGGGGCTTCGTTGTTGACTGCTGCAGTGCTCTTGAATCGATCGCAACTGACGGCAGTAGGGCGCAACCATTGGCTACTAGTAGCACGCACAGCGCCTCGTGAAAAGGCAGCACGCAACATCTTTGTTTCAGGTCAGAAGGATTTCAGTAAAAAAGGAAGGGGAGATGACTTTCTCTGGGTATGGAGCTCGAACAACCTGTTGCGCAACGGCTGCTGTGCTCGGCAAGATGAAGGAGGTGAAAGGTCTCAAGATACAAGATCAACTTGGATTGCGATCTCTTGGTGAAAAACTGGAAGCAGGTGGTTGGGTGAAAGCGAACCGAACACTTGGCGCCCAACTGCAAGTTTTTGTTGCTTGACTGCAACCACTCCTATTCAATATATCTGAAAGCTTCCTTTTTGTATAAATTTATGTTCAGACAGGAGTGGTATGTCTTTGAAAGCACTAACCCTAACCCTAAAACTGACATATTTTACTGATCTGCTACCAGGCTGACAGCCTCTCTCCTCAACAATGGTAGTCAATAGTCGGACGACTTTGTGAAGCCTAATACAACAATTTCATCAAGCGAGAAACAATGTTCTATCAAGATTTGGTTTGACTTCGTTTCTCTGGTGCAGTTAACGCTTCGTTCTTTCTAGTAACTTCATTCCACAATCTCGTCAAACGGCAACGGAAAGTATTGCGGACCAATCGGCGCATCAATGTTCAATAGGTTTAGACCACTTCGTGGGATCAGGCTCTCCAAATTTCGAGAGTACATCTCCGCGTAGTTTCCACCAACAAGTATCGCATCGCGAAATATGCGGTTGTACCGCGATCCAAACAATTTCACTTCCGGCATCTCATTCGACGTTCCCTGCACGATATCTTTAACTTCTGCATAGATTGTGCATGCTACTGTCCAATACACAAACGACGACCATTGTGCATCTGACTGTCGAACTGCTAATGCACGATTCTGGTCACCCCCATCATAGTAATACGGAAGACTGAATGCAGCGCCTTCCCCACTACCGTATCCCGAAATGTCTGCACCAAGCGTCACCCGTTGACCGCAAAGAATATCCACGGAGTGGTCAGCGAGAGCTTCAAAGCCAAGCTCCACATTTTCGAATTGTGTGAAACGAATCGTCTCATTGCTCACACTACCAAAGAAGACAGCGCTTGCGACCACACGACAAAAGTCCACATCAAAACCGCTCCATTCTTCGGTACTGGTATTGAATTCAGCAAACCCGGGACGCTCTTCAGTGATACCACAAAGCAGATATCCTTTACTTGAGAACGATTCAAGCTCTCCTCCGGATATGGCTTCTGGGCCGCTATCAAGCGTCCCATCCAATGCTGGGGTCCTCAATATTCCTGTGTTGTAGTCAGCATTGAGCAGATTCATTCCCGATCGGGCCAATGTTGACGCCAAATGGCGATCATACAGCTCGCCATAGTTGCCATAAGCTCCGATGACATTCTGAAAAATATGTTTGTACTCCTCACCAAACACAGACGTATTCTTGAAATCTGCAGCAGTAGCCTGAGTGATGCCCTGTTTTTCGGCCTCGAATAGAGACTGTAGCATCCAATTCACCATGTCGGACCACTCAGGATCGTCATCGCGAGTTACAATTGATATCGATTCATGAGTTATTTCCTTTCCCACGGAATGACCAGTACCAAACGTGTCCTGCTGGATCAGAACAATGGCCAAATCCCATACTTCTGCGATGATGACATTGCAACGACCTTCAACAAACGCAATAATAATCTCGTCTGCAGAGAGTCGAAGGATGTGCGAGGACGGCAGGATCTGCTCTACAATCTCCATGTGGGTGGTTCCCGGAGCAGTACACACCTTGAGAGCACTGCACTCGCCGAAAGTGTCCAGGTCGTCGGCACACTGAACAAAGAACTCCTTACCGCCGAATGCGACTCCCCCATGCAGGAACGGGACTGAAAACGTGAAGCCGACCCCACTTGATTGCTATGATGGAAAAGGATCAGTGAGTATCAACTAGAAGAAGTAGATGATACTTTGGAAGACAGCATCGTTCATGTACCGAGTTCTCTTACCTCTATCACATCTCTGCCCATGGTTGGTGCCGCCCGAAAGTACAAGTCGATATCACCAGCAGCCAGTGCTGTGAACCGTTCCTGGAGCGCTATATCAATAACTTCATACTTCGATTCGTTGCCAAAAATTCCGGCGGCAAAACTTCGACACTTGACAGCAAAAAGGTGAGAGAGTCGTCATGCAATGGATTGTACTATCGGATGCTCAGCTTACCATATCAATCTCGAAGCCCACTCTCTCGCCCGTTTCAGGATCAACGTTGATGTGGTAGAACACGTCAGGTGAACCACAACGAAGCACACCCCTCTCTCGAACAGTTTGGAGAGTTGGCTGAAATGGAGGTTGCTCTTGTGATGGACCGACGTGGTTCTCGCCTGTGTTCCCCGCCGCATTCTGTGCCAAAGTCACACTAAGGCCAACAACCAGCCCGATGACTAAAAGGAAAGCAGCGACGACAATCGTCCGACGTTTCTTGTTCGACCACCATTTCACTGGACTTTCTTGAGCAACAACATCGGCTTGCACAGCTTCGTCTAAGATCCTTCTGATGGCAAGCTGCTCCGCTTCACCAGGGTCAACTCTGACCGCGACAACGGTCAAGGAAGACTCACCCACGGAACGAGCGCTTGCTGCAAGGCTTTCCTCATTATGATCCTGTGAACTGTGCAACGTCGGACGAAGATTTCCTGGGTCCTCACTTTCCGTTTCCTCCTGCTGGTTTTGCATCGCGCCATCATCTGACGTAGAGTTCTCATCTGGCGATTCGGTTTCCTTCGACTCGTCGTCGTTGCTTTGAGTAGTAAACTCTTGGCTACTGATATCGGCCATAGGTAACGATCGCTGTCTTGCTACTCCTCGAGTGACGCGATAAGCCCCTGGCTGGAACGTACTTTCAGATGTAGTGGAGTCTGCACCATTGACTGCGTGTTGTTTTGCCGCATTCAACTCTTCGTCTGGGTCAGCCGTCGAAGACATTCTCTGCCCTACCCCTTGTGTTGGTTCACTTTGACCGGAAAGAAACTGGGATCGAGTCCCCAGCAGCTGGGATGGAGGCACTCGTACCTGCACAGGTGCAGAAGCCGTTCGGCCCAGAAGAGGTGGTGCTTCCTCATCCTGCTGAATCAGCTGCATTACCTCCTCCGAGAGATCCTGGATCTCTTTACTTTGCTGTAGTTCGCTTTCGCGCTCATCGTAGTGGGTGATTCTCTCTTTCTCGTCGGCCATAGTTGTTGCTACTCAATAGTCTAATGGAAAGTGATGGGTGATGCGTTTTTCGTTGTTTTGGAACTGCCAGAACAGTTGACCAACATGCTCAGATTGGCAGATTATGCTGTTTCTGCTGTTTCATCTACTTTATCTTTTGTACAGAGCCCTTGAATATGACATTTTCAGGTATCGGAGCTATACGTAGGCTAGACAAATCATCCAGAAACCACGTACATCTGTACAACAACCAATGAATTACGATGACCCACCCACTGATCGTGCCAAATCATACATTTGTACTGTACACAGTCATTGTTCGCGGGAAATGGTATGTGTGATGTGTAGACAGTGCGTGGAGAAAAGAGGAATAGTTGTGCAAAAAGTGAATAACTACGCGGTACTCAGTGCTTAGAGATTATCAATAATGCTAAGACATAAAGGGGTATCCATAGAAGTTCTTGTCAATGGTGCAAATCGTGCTAAACACTGTCCAGTTGTAAGTGGACAGAACAGCGTTTCCGACATTATTTTGTTCTCAATTTTCCGAAACGGTTTTTCTCATTATTTTATTGTTTTCAATTTTTTTCGAAACACGTTTTTCTCATTATTGGAACTTTGGTCTAAAAAATTGTGGACGCGGCGTTCAATTCCCAATAATCCATCTACAGTATTGGCTCGCCTCTTTCCAATTGATGACACCGGCCGTTCCAAACTATTGACAGCAACCATGATATCTTCTTACATGCTCACATGGAAGATTTTCCTCGCCTCGTGGCGAAAGGATTGGACGAATCAGTCGAAAGAGATTACAAAGCTTCGCCTTTTGTTCCAGGGAACAGAAGTCGCTCCAACTGTCATGTGGAATGTATTATTCTTTAACGTTATGTCCATCATGATGGCTCATTGGGCAGGGTTCTCTGAATCCTTTCGGCGGTTTCATCTTCTTTGCGTCGCCCTTCCGTGTCTCACTGGTAGCGTCTCCTTCTATTACTACAAATTCGGATCATCCATTTGGAACTTGAACCTCCAGAATCTATCTTCGTGGCTGCAAAACTGGTTCAACATGCAGGGTATTACCCTCGCTTGCATAACCCAGACCGCCATCGTGTATGTAGCAGGTCTTGCTGTTGAACCGCTCTTGCCAGGCTCGATGCAATATTCTGTTGTACTCCCAACCGATGTGTACGAGCAGTACCTTCCCGTTTGTGTCTACTGCTTTTGGGTGTTATTTCTTCTTCTTGTGTTCACATTGCCTCTCTGGAGAGATGGGTACAACCTCTCAATGAAGGTTGCTGGGAGAAACACGACGATGAATCTAACGGAAACGTTTGTGGAACTGCTGTATCAGACCTGTCATTCCTCCTGCCAACTGTTCTTCTCGACTGCCCTTGTAGTCGTGCAAGTCAACGCTGGCTTTCCAATCCATCTGATTCACCTCATCTTGGCAACAGCAGAGATACTCCTCTTCAACCAATCTGTTCAGCTGAAGTTTTGCATCCTGCACCAAATTATGCACGAAATCAAGCCCCTGTATAACATGGTACACATTGAACATCACATTTGCAAAGGAGTTCACCCGACCAGTATGGCCACAGGTCTGTGGGAGAGTTGGATGAGCGGAGGAACAAACTTGATCATGGCACATTTCCTCTATTACCTCCCTTATGTTCTCGCTCAAAGCATTTTTACCGGTCCTAACCTGATTGCCCACACTATGTGGCCTAGGAAAGAACTGCTTCAGTGGCATACGTTGCACCATACGATTTTGGCCGACATTTACAGCGTCAACATTCCTTCGCCGTACGATCGTGATTGCTCGGAAACGGTCAAGAAGCATTCCCAAGAACTGGAAAACGTTTCCCCGTTTATTCGCAATGAATATCTTTCGGATATAGCTGCCTTTGCCTTGATGATACTGATTGGTTTGTTCTTTCATTACGCTTTTGGCTTTGGCATTGGACACGTTGATTGGAGTGTGGTAGAATGGGTACACAGCAGCTCGAATGTCGTAGTAGCAGCGTAGCTCGCCAACAGCAATTCAATAAACGCGATGGCGTCGAATTGGTACTGTGATGCGGCAGCGCACAGAGCTTCAATCAGGATCTTCTATCTCAAGAAGTCTATCGGTACGATGCAAACGCATGGTCAATTTACGAACATTCTCAATTTCGAAATTCTAGAGTTATTCGTGGTGAAGGCCTTCCGCTACTATGTACCGGCCTACTTCGTACTGTCCTCGCGAAAAGACTCACTCGTGGTTGAGTCAGCCGATACACCATGTTGATGAAATGTGATGGCGAAACAATCACCTTGTGGTGCTGCACTCTCGCTCATTATCCGACTGACTGAAAGTATAGATGCATCGCTTTACCCGACGATTATTTTCTAGCGCCGGTGGTGGACCAGTCACTGTTGCTTACCTTTCAAAGGTTGAAGCAGGTGCACTGCGCCGCGATGCGGCTCAAGTTGCGCTAGCTGGCAAACTCGACAGCCTCCACGATGCTCTAACTGTGTTGCCTCCAATCAGCACGGATCTTTTTGGGGGAGATTCCATCACGAGGTCCATTGCGTCCGCAAAGTCAACCTTCATATCCCTGGTGCAACCGCCGCCTCAAGGCTTGTACATCTATGGCTCTGTGGGAGTTGGCAAGAGTTTCCTCATGGACCTCTTCTTTGAAACACTAGACGACAGCACTGCGATAAAGAGAGTCCATTTTCATGACTTTATGTTGCATGTTCATAAGCGCATCTTCGAGTTGAAAAGGGCGCATCCAAGACAAGATGTGTTGCCGTTGGTTGCTTTCGAACTCGTCTCCAGCACCGGGGGTCGAGTCTTGTGCTTTGATGAATTTCAAGTTACTGATATTGCCGATGCTATGATTCTACAACGATTGTTTGATATTCTCTTTGATGTGGGGGTCGTAGTCGTGGCAACGTCGAATCGACCTCCCGATGATCTCTTCAAAGGCGGCATCAATCGATCCTTGTTCCTACCCTTCATTGACACACTGAAGAAACGATGTGATGTGGTTTCTATGGATACGATTCACGATTATCGCTCTGATACGATCGAAAGTGGTGCATCCTACTTTGTAGCGTCAGATAAAAACGATCATGCACGACAAGCTCTTGAGAAGATCTTTCGCAGCGACGACATCAACAATACTGAAAAAGTGATTCTGCCAGTGATGTTTGGTCGAAGTGTCACGGTGGATAGAGCCCACGGAGCCTGCGCGTGGTTTAACTTCCGAGAGCTCTGTCATCAACCCTTGGGTGCAGCCGACTATATTTCCATTTCTGATCGTTTCTCCACCTTGATTGTGGATGCGGTACCTCAATTGGGTGCTCAATACTACAATGAAGCGAGACGATTCGTGACCTTGATTGACGCCTGCTACGAATCGCGCACAAGATTGGTGATTGCAGCTGAAGTTCCTCTCTCAGAGTTGTTTGTAGATTTCGATGCAGCAGTAGAAAGTGCCGATGGAGATGAAGAGCTCACGACTACGGCACAGCAGCCTCACTTGTTGTCAGAAAGTTGGGTGAGTGGGTCCGGTGGAAGTTCCAGCTCGAATGCCACCACCATGATTCGTACCGAGGATGGAGGGGATATGGAATGGTCAGCTACGGGGAGAATTGGGGTTTCACTGGCGCAACTGTCGGCGGTAAACGATGTCTCCTTTTCATTCAAACGTGCCGCGTCGCGACTGATGGAGATGAGCGGGCATGCGTGGGGTCGACAACAAGAAGGTTAATCGTCTTTCTCTAAGTGACGGCCAACAAATTTGCAAATGTAATCCGAGGCTTGAGCCGTATTAAAGTTCTGATCTATTAGTTTAGAGAGACCAGTACATTCGAAATTCAAAAAATACTAGAGTTTAGAAAGTGGTCTACTTTATACTTTGAATAACAAAGAATCGCTCTCTTTTGGCATCATCCAACCACCAAAAGCATCATTGGTTTAGTGGTAAAATTCAACGTTGCCATCGTTGAGCCCCGAGTTCGATTCTCGGATGATGCA
>JAVCKV010472114.1:0-11938 GCA_032274145.1 Herpochondria borealis | reverse complement strand
GAGCCAGTTCATCACGTTCATCGCAGCTTAGGCGAACAATATACTTTTTCATCATCATACAATGAGCGCTCAGACCCGAATGGCACTAAGTTAAGGTCTTAATCAATTGATTTTGGGCTGTATAAAGAGTAGTTTTTCTTATGAAATTTGAGACTCCTTTGTTCGCTGGACTACACCTTAAAACACTTGGTAAAAGACGTCTTGGAGCGGCACAGAAAATGCTCAATGAGCTAGCCAGACTGAAAGAAAAAGATCTCTCTCAACTATCGGAATGCTTCCGTGGCTTTATTTCTGATACCACGCTTCAACCATCTGAGAACAAGGCTCATTCACGTCGCCGAATTTTTAGTAAACGAAATACTTTTTGGGCTTTCTTCTCTCAAATCATTGACTCTGATGGAGGGTGTAAAGAGGTGGTAAGAAAGGTGCAAGCTTACGCCTCAACGAGAGCTTTGAAATTGCCCGCTTCCTCAAGTTCTGCCTACTGTCAGGCACGTAAAAAACTCGAACAAGCTGAGCCTCATGGATATCCTTAAAGACACTACGAACAAACTTAACAGTATGCCTGATCGTGGCTATTTAAAGGGTAGACGCGTTGTTGTTGTTGATGGCACAGGTGTCAGCATGCCTGACACTCGTAAGAATCAAAAAGAGTGGCCACAGCAACGTCATCAAAAGGAAGGCTGTGGCTTTCCTTCAGCACGTATTTGCGCCTGCTTCTCTCTAGCCACTGGTGGCCTATTAAGCTTTAAGGTTGGGAATAAAAAGAGCGCAGAGTTACCACTCTTTCGAGAGCAATGGGAAGAGACTTTTAAAGAAGGAGACATCTTCTTAGGAGATAAAGGATTTTGTAGTTACTTTGATCTAGCAAAGCTTAAGGATCGTGGGGTTGATTCCGTTATCACGCTAGCAAGACGCCTACCAGTTAATGAGGTTGACGCTAAAAAGGTGTTCTCTAAAAATGACTTATTAATATCGTGGAAAAAACCAGTCTGGCAAAAGAGACTCGCCTATACAAGGGAACAGTGGGAGAGCCTCCCCTCGGAACTTTACCTCAGACAAATTCACGTCACCGTAAGTATTCCAGGGTTTAGGACTGAGTCATTTTACATCGTAACCACTCTGACTGATCCAGAGGGACATAGTGCTGAAGAACTAGCTGATCTATATCTTCAACGTTGGAATGTTGAACTCTATTTTAGAGACATTAAGACGACTATGGGAATGGATATTTTGAAATGCAAAACACCTGACATGGTGCACAAAGAAATCATCATGCACTTCATTGCCTATAACAGTGTGCGGATGCTAATGTATGAAGCGGCTGAGGAGCGAGGAGTGGATGTAAATCGTCTAAGTTTCAAGGGTAGTATACAAGCATTACGCCAATGGGAGCCGCACCTGAACCATGCTCAAATGAGCAAGGAAGAAAGGTCCCGAATACTCTCGGCACTCTACGATGCCATAGCTGATAATGAAGTTCCCTTAAGACCCGGAAGGCAAGAACCCAGATGCGTTAAACGACGACCTAAACCCTACCAACTTTTGACAGCCCCCAGAGGCGAAATGAAAGAGATCCCGCATCGAAGTAGTTACAAGGCTAACAAGCCTTAACTTAGTGCCATTCCGCTCAGACCCCAAGCATTTGTTTAACAAATATTAGGTAACCCTAACTTTAAGATATGACAGAGCACTAGTCTCGGTCAAGCCGGTAAAGATTGTGGCTCGACTCGCCATGCAAATCGCGGTGTTGACGTAAGCATTTTCGAAGCGAACCCCCTGCTCTGCGAGACGATCGAGATGCGGAGTCTTGATCACCGGATGCCCGGCACAACCTAGGGTGTCGTTCCGCTGGTCATCCACCAGAATGAAGATGATATTTGGAAGGTCAGGTGCAGCAATGAGATTTAGTGTGATCAGTCCCAAAAGGCCGACTAAATAGGAAATGTTTTTCATAAACGATTTTGTGAGATTTATTTGGCTTTGGGCGTCCACCAAGTATCAATTTTTTTGCGTAACGAAGTCACCAATTCAGGTCGCTCACTCGCGAGATTCTTTAGTTCGTGAGGATCAACCTTCAAGTTATAGAGTCTCACTGCTTCCGTGTCCCACACATGAATATTTTTGAAGTATGTGGTATCTTTACCATGATGACGCACAAGGAGTTTCCATTCTCTATCAACACACCAGAGATATTGCAACGTGTCGGCAGGATCACCCACGGTCATATTGTAAATCGAATTCATCACCCCAAATACCGTCTTCCGTCCTTCCCGCTTCTTCGCATCCAGAAGATTAATCCCGGTAAGTTCTGAGGGAGTCTCGACACCTGTGGCTGCGGCGATAGTAGGAAAGAGGTCAATGGCTTGGGCAAAATCAGCCACACGTGCAGGCTTCAAGTGCCCTGGCCAAGAAACCATAATGGGAGTTCGTATTCCGTTCTCAAACGGCGACCCCTTCGAACGTTGCGCATATCTCTTCCAAAGCTTTTGGGTAGGATCCTCTACACGAGTACTGCGGGCAGCCCAGCCGTTATCGCAAATATAGAGTACTAAGGTATTGTCCGCTATTTTCTTCTCCTCTAGGTGATCGAGTAACTGTCCGCAAGTTTCGTCGAACCACTCGCACATCGCAAAATAGTTGGCTACATCAGCGGCACGTCCATTCTTGACATATTTATCGAGCAAACGCTTAGGTGGATTATGAGGTGTATGTGGTAGGAATGGTGCATACCAAAGAAAGAACGGCTTCTTCTTAGCCACCGCATGATCAATAAAGCTGGTGACCGGTTTCATCCCCTCCCGTCCAATCGCGAGACCCTCATCTCCATGCCTACCGCCACGCTTAGGGTCGCCATGGGTCATACCGTGAGTGAATCCACCATCTTTATAGGATCCTTCCCACCACTTGCCTGATTGATGCGTGAGGTAGCCGTTCGTCGTTAGGGTCTTGATAATACTCGGGTGTTTGTGAAAGGCCTCACGCAGTGGCACATCCAGGGCAGCTCGATCCTTGCCCCCATTCACATCATTGCCCGTGATACCATGTTGGTGCGGGTATAGTCCCGTGACCATCGAGGCCAAGGACGGGCGACAGAGCGGAGCGGCGACATAGCCACGGTCGAAGGTCAGACTAACTTCAGCAAGTTTATCCAAATGAGGCGTCTTAATATCAGGGTGACCCATGAAGCTGTAATCACTCCAAGCCTGATCATCGCTGATAATCAGAACAACATTAGGTCGCGTAGGCTCGGCCTTCGCCATGAGTGCCCCCAGAAGGATCAACAAGCAGCTAATGATTTTCATAGTAATAATTTGAAACAATAGGATTCGACTAAAAAGGTTTGGTGCGATGCTTACATCCTAGGCGATAATGTCTGTGATCACGCGGGCTGGCTTTACTCCAGTGATTCTTTGATCTAATCCCTGATAAGGGAATGAGAAACGTTTATGATCGATTCCTAACAGGTGTAGTATTGTAGCATTAAAATCTCGAATGTGCACAGTTTCGGCAGTATTGGTGATATTCCAACAATAGTCATCTGTTGACCCATAGACGCCGGGCTTAATTCCTCCGCCAGCCATCCAGACAGAGAAAGCTCTACCGTGATGGTCCCTGCCCGCACTTGTACCTCTACCTTGCTTGTAAACTGTGCGACCAAACTCACCTCCCCAGATCACAAGTGTATCTTCTAACAGACCGCGTTGTTCTAAATCTGTGATTAATGCTGCTGAAGCTTGATCAGTATCATGGCACTGGTTGCGTAGCTGGGAGCTGATTCCGACATGCTGGTCCCAACCACGGTGAAACAGCTGAACAAATCGAGTACCTCGCTCTACGAGTCGGCGGGCTAATAGGCAGTTCGCGGCGTATGATCCTGGACGTCGGGCTTCTTCGCCATAAAGTTCATAGGTAGCGTCTGGTTCATTTTTCAGGTCCGTAAGCTCTGGCACAGAAGTTTGCATCTTATAAGCCATTTCGTAAGCTTGAATACGGGCGAGTGTCTCTGGATCAAGTTGTTGTTTTTGGAATGACTGATTCATCGCAGCTAGGGTATCTAGTTGGCTACGCCTTTGTTTAGGATGAATTCCGGGAGGGTTATCGAGATAGAGTACAGGATCTGCACCAGAGCGAAGGAGCACACCTTGGTGCTCAGAGGGCAGATAACCACTGCCCCAAAGTCTAGAAAATATTGGCTGCCCAGGGTTCTTTCCAGAGCCTTGTGAAAGCAACACCATATATGCAGGTAAGTTCTCATTCTCACTGCCCAGCCCATAAGAAAGCCAGGAGCCAAGTGAGGCGTTACCGAGTTGCATGGATCCTGTATTGATGAGAGTGACTGCAGGGTCATGATTGATAGCATCCGTTTGCATGGAGCGGATTAAACAAAATTTATCAGCTATCTTTTGTGTGTGTGGCAGGAGGTCAGATATCCAGGCTCCAGCATCACCACATTGCTTTCCACCCACAAGTGGTGGCATCACATTGAATGCTTTTTGGTTTGCCGTCATCCCGGTGACTCGCTGGCCGCCGCGCACTTCATCGGGTAGACCTTTCCCCTCTAATTTTGATAATGATGGCTTACCATCAAATAAATCAACATGTGATGGTCCACCAGATTGGAATAGATAAATGACTCGCTTCGCCTTGGGTGCATGGAACGGAGCGCCTAGGATAGGAGTAGCTGCAGATAATGTATTGCCACCAATAAGAGCATTAGCGGCCACGGCACCAAAGGAATTCCCCACCGTGCTGAGGAAGGCTCTGCGGTTAAACAGTGTGGATATATCGGGTGAATTAGACATAGAAAATTAATAACGTGTTACTGTTTCTGAGAGGTTTAACAACAGCTGACAGAGGTTTGTCCATGCTGCGTGACGTGGCGCGGGTAGACCGGAAGGTGGAGCATCTCCTATCAGTAGCAGTTTCTGTGCAGCATCATCATCTCCCTTATAGCGGGTGAGTTCTTTCTGTAGTGCTTTTCCTAACAAATCTAACTCATGTTGCTGTGGCTTACGTCCTGTGACTTGAGTGAAGGCCGCTCGGATACGCGCTAGATCATTGGGATGATCTGCCTGTAAGATCTTAGCAGCCAAAACACGTGAAGCTTCAATATACTGTGGGCTATTGAGCAGGATGAAGGCTTGTAATGGAGTATTAGTGACACCTCGGCCTACCAGGCAGACCTCACGGTTCGGAGCATCGAATACAGTCAATGACGGAGGCGGGAGCGTGCGTTTCCAATAGGTATACATCGAGCGACGATAGAGCTTTTCTCCATTATCTCGATGATAGGATTGTGCCGTGGCTCTAGATGATCCGTAGTGCGATACTTGGCGCCATAGATCACCTGGGTGATAGGTCTTGACTGAAGGGCCACCAATACGAGGCACCAATAAGCCAGAATGCGCTAGAGCCTGATCCCGGATATGCTCTGCTGATAGGCGGAACCGTGGACCACGAGCTAGTAATTTGTTTTGGGGGTCGTTGAGTAATAGTTCTACTGTTGGACTAGACTGTTGCTGATAGGTCTCTGAACTCACGATCAGGCGCACTAGATCTTTTACATCCCAGCCACTTTCTTGGAAATGCACCGCAAGCCAGTCTAGTAGTTCTGGATGACTAGGGTAAGACCCCTGTGATCCGAAGTCCGCTCTAGTCGAGACCAATCCTTGACCAAAGAAAATAGACCAAATATTATTCACAGCCACACGTGCTGTCAGTGGATGATCTGGACGTGTTAGCCAACGGGCTAAATCTAACCTATTAACCGCTTCTTTAGCTGGCTTAAGCGGAGGTAAAAATGCTGGAGTACCTGGCTTCACCTCATGCCTAGGAGCAGCATAGTCACCGCGCTCAAGGAAATGTGTGACTCTTGGTTTTTTCGCAGTGTCCATGATCATCGTAGGGTGCTTTTTAGTTAGAACGCCCAGTCGCTCATTCAAATTAGCTAAGCGGATACGTTGTCTAGACTTATGCGGGGAATGTTTTTTAAAGAGCTCCTTCAGTCGTTTACCTTGCTCAGGTGACCTTTTACTAGCAGATTTTTTTACGATCTGGATGAGTTCTTCTGAGTGTTCACTATCTGGATCATTTCCAGTAAAAAGCTGTATTTTAAAGCGGGCCGCTGACTGCCGTCCCCCTGCATTAAACACTAACTCAGTGGTGAGATGATCCATCGTCGAGGTTTCTATAGCCTGTGGGAATGTGAAAGTGAGGTGTTGTTCTTTAGTGTTAACCGCTGGTGACCACCCATTTTTAACACGTGTGTCTGTTAAATAATGTGTTTCAAACCCTGGACGGTGACTAGATGAGGTGAGCCGCACAGATTGGATGAGAGAATTATGGTCAATATTCATCGATGGTAAGCTAGAGAAACATGGAGACACAGTAGTCAAAACCATGCTTCCATTTTTACCAAAACCTATCTTTCCCTTATTATCTGGATAAAATGTCACCCGCATTCCAGTTACTGGTGCAGTTCCCTTTGGAATTTCACAGCAGACATTAATGCCGGTTTCATAGCCCCGCTTGATTTTCAGAGATTCCCCCTTCTTATCTATTTGTAGATCACTTATCTTACCATTTGGCATGGTTGCTGTGAGATGCTTCAGATCTATTATTTTAAATCCCTTACCGCGCAAGGCCTCATCTCCGATGATGGATTTCTCCCACTCTTTCAGCTCGGCTGACCCGACATGTTGGAGCTTAGCCTGAGCTACGCTTATCTCCCGTTGCACTTCTGCTATTTCTACTGGTGTAGAAAGTGATGACAAGGCATTGATCGATGGATGTGAATTCACCCCAACATTACCATCCATTGCTCTATCAGAAGCTGAATTAAAAAAGGCAAACAACCCATAGTATTCTTGTTGAGAAAGTGGGTCGTATTTGTGGTCATGACATTGGCTACAGGCGGTCGTTACACCCATGACAGATTCTCCTAGTGTCTTCACTCGGTCAGCCACGTAGTTGACTAAATTTTCTTTGGGGATCGTGCCACCTTCATGTGTATTCGCATTATTGCGCTGGTAGCCAGTCGCCACAAGTTGTGCTTCCGTTGCTTTTGCTAATAGATCACCAGCAAGTTGCTCTATGAGAAATTCATCATAAGGCTTATTAGTATTAAAAGCATTAATCACCCAGTCTCGCCACAACCACATGTGACGTCCACCATCAATAGAATAGCCATTGGTATCAGCATAGCGGGAAGCATCGAGCCATGGTAACGCCATCCGTTCACCAAAATGTGCGGATGCTAACAAGCGATCAATCTCTGCTGGCAGTTCGTCATACTTCACCTTAGAAGGGTCAGATACTTTAGGTGGCAAACCGATAAGGTCGAATGAAAGCCTGCGTTGAAGCACATGAGGTGCTGCCCTTTTAGACAACTTCCGCTTCTCTTTTTGTAAACGAGTGACGACCCATTTATCAATCGGGTTCGAATATTCCTTCACTCCCGCTATCGGTAATGCGAGCTTCTTCGGTGTAATGAACGCCCAATGTTCCTGATACTCAGCCCCTTCGATTATCCATTGGCGTAGTGCTTTCTTTTGCTTCTCATCGAGATCTTTGTGGAAATCAACTGGCGGCATTATATCATCGGCATCATCGGTAATGAGCCTCTTCCAGAGTTCAGATTGATCTGGCTTACCTGGGACAATAGACGCTTTGCCAGACCCTCCGCCCTTCACAGCTCCCGCTAATGTATCAAGCCTCAACTCTCCCTTACGGTCATGTGCATCCGGACCATGACAGGCAAAACAGTGCTGTGAGAGAATAGGACGTATATCCCGGTTAAACACGATCTTGTCCTCAGCAACACTGGACGGTGTCACTGAAAAGATGAACGCTGAAGATAAAACAAATGTAGGAAATCTTGGCATAATGAAGCGGATTAGGTATTAACTATAATTACTACGCAAATTTAGGCAATGTCTATCAGTGTTATTAGCTCAATAAGTCAGAGAATCAAGCGTTCAAGATACCCGACTCAGCCCTTGGAGAATTATCTTAAGGGTTCCTATATATCGGCACACATTGAGATTATTCACTTCGACCTTCGCGGGTTTCAACAAATCCCTACGCGAAGGCAAGTGCCACTCACCTGCTAAGTTAAACATGAGCCACCCATCTGACTAAGAATGGGGGTAGTCACTTATTACAAATAATTTAACTTGCCTCAAAAATCATTTGTATGTACATTATATCTCAAATCACAGTATTTACCTCTTATGAAAAAACTAACCCACGCCATCCATTCCTTCCCTAACCAATCTTTGCGCTTTAAAATAGCCTTGAAATCCGGGACTGAATCCGGATTTGCTTTGATCGCTACCATCTCCGTGATGGCGCTAGTCATCATGATTGCCATGGCGATGGTGAGCCTCAGCACCAGTGTAGTGCGCACTAGCCAGCATGGGCGAGCGATGGAAGAAGCCCAGGCAAATGCACGTATGGCTCTTGTGTTGGCTATCGGAAAGCTGCAGCAGGAGATGGGACCAGATCAGCGGATTTCTGCAAACGGCTCCATTATTTCTCCAACAGACGTGCAGCACCCCCATTTGACAGGTGTTTGGGATTCTTGGAAGGCTGGCACCGGTGAAAACAGCCAGCACAGCACCATAGGAGATTTAGACCAGATGGCACCTACATACGAAACTAACAGAAGCGACTATTTCCGCGGCTGGCTACTCTCGCTCAACCCTAATGATCTAGATCTAGACAATTCTCTCAATGTAAGCCTACCCATCAATCTTACTCTTGAGGGCAAACTTAAGCCTACCATTACTGACACAGACATTAGGCTAGTAGGTGCAGGTTCTCTAAGTAGTGATACCACTCGTGAGAAAGACTACGTCAGTGCACGCTTACTCTCAATAACTGACCCAACGGATTCATCAAAAATAGCGGGGCGCTATGGCTGGTGGATCGGTGATGAAAGTCAGAAAGCTCGCCTCATCTCTGATTCCTACCAGAATGGAAACCTCACAGCGGCCGATAAAATTTTTCGCTCACAAGCCCCTGCCTCAACGGGTAGTAAGACTACCCCTGGCCTAGAGAGCATGAGCAATGAACAAGAACTTGCTAAGGTTGTTTCTCACAAAACCCTCGATCTTATCGGACTCGACACCCCACCTGCTGTCGGTGCCCCTACATTATCCCAACAGAACTTCTACACTGCCACCATCCACAGTAAGAGTGTCCTCGCTGACGTTCGCGAAGGCGGACTAAAGCGCGATCTGAACACTATCCTCGAGCAGCGGATACGGCCAGAGGACAACGGACCAGAATTCACGTTGTATGAACTTGATGATCCACGCTTCTCAGATCGCAGTAACTCACGAGTTCCCATCCAAGACTTGGCAGCATACTACCAGCTTTATTATAATGATCCTAGTTGGAGTGATGGTAGGCGAGGTGGGGTAAATTACAATTCTACAGCTCTTCCAGATTCTATTCAAACTAAGACGCCTGATTATGATGGCGGAACAGGAGACGGTAATAAATATCGAAGCTCATACGCAGCTTTATATAATCAACCAGCAATTGCTAAGGTTCAATTTATAATGGCAATAGGCGCCCAGGAGGTTACCCCATCAGAAAGGAGGATGATTCAAGCTAAATTCGATGACCCTAATAAACATCGTAAAAGCGAATTAGTGCCGATGCGACCAACAGACACGCATAAATTACTCCTTGGCATCATGCCCGTGATTACTTTGTGGAATCCTAATAATGTGCCGATGGTGATGGATAATAGTCAAGTTTTAAAGTTCTGCTGCCCTCCATTTGCATTACGGTGGAGGAAATATAGACCAGACGGACCAATCGCAGATAATAATTTTAAGGCACATAATCTTCGTTATTTTAATCTCAACTACGCGATGGGCGGAAGCAGTCTCACCACAGGCGTGTCAGAGGGGGCGTACCCTCACATTATAAGATACCGTTTTGCTCGTGATAGTAGTATCGTTTTTGAGCCAGGCGAAGTTAAAATGTTTTCCCCTCCTTCAACTGCTGGAGGCACTTTGACTGAAGTGGCTGCAATGGCTAAGTTCAGAGGACTTATAGATCCTGTTAATGCTTGGGATCCTAATGGTCTATTTCTAGCTCCAAGATCTAGTCCTCAAGGCACACATGGAAATGAGGCTCCTGATGCATACGATTTTAAAACCGGGGGCCGCTTAGCAGAAAATCTTGAACACATGGTTTTTGGAGAAAATGACAGAATCACTCTACAAGTACTGACTGAAACTCGTCAAGCAACAAAGCAGAAAGACGGACGTAGGATCTCTAGTAAAAGCGAGATCATAGGTTCTTCATTTAATTTGGCAATGGTTGATGAAGGATTCTACCACAGTGACTTGCAGAAGATAGATTTTTTACGTCACTATCAAATGCTTAGTCGTCATGGAGCCACATCTGGTCAAGTGGCTGGCCCTCTTGAGCTCGAACTGGCTGAATTTAGTCGGGAATTGATGGCTCCTGCCTTTTCAAATGGCCTTGGGGGTATTAACTTTGAGGACAAAACTAATGCTATTCGTTGTGCTGATCTCATAGGAGCTAGTGAAGCATCAGAAGTTATAGGGCTAATAGATTTCTCATTGTCCTATGGCTGCGAAGTTGGCTCAAATAGTATAGGTGGATTTGCGGGAGGCAGGAGAGTGGTTAGTCGTCCATTTCTACATAGTGGACTGAATGCAGCTCCATTTATTGACAAAGCTGATGAGAAGTCTCTTTATAATTATGGGTGGGATTGGCAGTTGAATAAAATCAATAATGTTGAAGATTCAATTGTGCAGGGAACCCTCACTGGCAGAGGCTACTTCGGAGGAGGTTACACGATCGAGTCTGGAACCACACATGTGGTGCAGAGAGAAATCCCTGTGCTACCACCTATTTCGATTGCTTCACTTAGCCATGCTCATCTTGGTGGCTATAGCCTGGCGCGCAATAACCTCATAGGAGATAATCCAGAAACAGATGATTTTGTTGTAGGTGTATATGATAGAGGGGTGTTCAAACGTATTCGTACCCCATTTGGTACAGATTACCAGCAAATTACGGCTTTTGGTAATGGAGGATTGGCTCCTCATGTGTTGCAAGCAATAGGTAATTCTTATGCTCATCCTAACATCCCTGCAAACAAGGCATTCATTACCGATTGGGAGCGATATTTCGATGCTAATGAGGAACCTAAAAATGTCCCATTCGTCGATCATTCTTACCTAGCAAATAAGGCATTATGGGATGAGTACTTCTTTTCTTCTATTGCTCCACAGCCATCCTCTGTAGAACTCTATGGTGGCACAGCACGTACTACTCAGGAGGTGGTATCTGGCTTTTTCAACAATGATGTAGCTTTACCGAACAGGCGGCTAATTCCACATCGTGCAACTATGTCCGGTGAGGTACTCGACGATTTATTTACTCAGTATGATGTTTATACTGATGGCTTTGCAGATAAGGTAGCCGCGCATCTGATGATGAATGGTGGCTTTAATATCAATTCCACTTCAAAAGACGCATGGAAGGTTCTATTCTCTAGCCTTAAG
The DNA here is from genome assembly GCA_032274145.1 of Herpochondria borealis. Classification (NCBI taxonomy): domain Eukaryota; phylum Rhodophyta; class Florideophyceae; order Ceramiales; family Ceramiaceae; genus Herpochondria; species Herpochondria borealis. The sequence goes on along the minus strand of JAVCKV010472114.1, from coordinate 380 downwards.
GGAAAACCTAGCGTTTATCTTGAGTCTGGCACATCGCCTAGTGAAACAAGCCCTGAGGGAACTGTGGTAGGCCATGCCTCATTAGCAGCCGCAGAGCCTATTACAGCCGATAGTATCACTAGCCCTAATACTCCGCCTGAACAGTGGAAGGCCGGCCGTGAATTATCTGATGATGATATTGATAAGCTCGCCACGGCGATGGTCAAGCAAGTCAAGCTACGTGGACCGTTTCTCTCGCTCTCAGAATTTATTAATCGTAGACTAGATGACTCCAACGAAGAGTTTGCACTCAAAGGTGCACTGCAGGCTGCTATCGATGATCCAACTGTGCTCATCAATGCACAGTTCAGGGAACCTGGTAGGATGCTGGACGGTGAGAC
>JAVCKV010471892.1:0-11942 GCA_032274145.1 Herpochondria borealis | reverse complement strand
CGCCATTTGAACAACGAGTGTAGCAGGGAAAGACAGAGGATACTTTGCGATAGAGGAAGGACAGTCTAGACTATAGATTGGTAGAAGGCTCTCTCAAATAATGCAATCAATCGATGTTTTGATACACTCTGGTGCTGTGTGCCGCGCGCCAAATGGTTCAGCATTAGTCTGTCCGGGAAGTATTGATTTATGTATGGCATACGGTGTTCCGTGCGAAAGGTAGTGAAATTGGATTGACATGTTGGAAAGCGTTGCGTTACGGACATACTCAATTCAAACAGCATAGGTGCCAGTAGCGAGTAACTACTAGGAGAGACGGCTAATGGCACAACAGGGAGATGCTGCGTTTGCTTGTGGAACTTACTACTAGCCAATCGATCAATGCTAAGACCAGATCAAGAGGCTTCTAGACGACTCGACAACGTGATGATGATGATCAGCACAAATTCGACAAATTCGGGTTTCGGTGTTCTTGTTTAATATTTGGCACACTTATGATAGTGTAGTACAGTTGCCGATGCGGCTATACCAGAGCTGCTACCAGTTCAAATGTTCTGTTATCCGCCTCGGGATTGTAGTACCTGTCGCTCCCCATGGTTCTGACGTGGTAAGCCAACATGCGGGTGCAATTGGCAGCCAAAGGTTCCAACTCGCCCAAGGTAGTCGCCATTTGCAAGATGAAATCATTCTCCAAGTACCCCGGTTTCGATTTCAGGGAAAATCGAATGGGTATCCTTTTCTGTTTAGTTGTCATGTTTCCTGTGTGCACATCCCTACCCGTTGCCAAATGATGTGTAGCGAACGCAAAGCCAGCCATATCCATGGGAAATGTGCGGGACTCCACCCAAGTGGATAATATCTTGTCTACCTTGCCTGTCCTTGGGTCGACATGACATCGTTCGTAGGCACTCCATCCAGGCATGCCTACGCCAAAGATACTGACATGGGTCGTAAAGGCCAATTCGTGAAACAACCGAGCGTGATAGCCATTATCATCGTCCATGAAATAAACGACGCCTTCAACACCCAAGTCTTCCACGATTTTCAACCCAGCATTGCGTTGAAAGACGGCTCGGTGTTTGTTGGGATTGATTTCCTCGTCATGCGAAAATTTCGCGGCCGTAACACTAACATGCGCAAAGGGGATTCCGCTGTCCAAAGCTACTTGACGAACTCGATGCGTACACTCCTCTTCTAAAATGATCCAATACAGGCGCGTGTGATATCCACCGTTAACAGCCACTTGTAAAGTTTGACTGAGACGCATCAAATCGACCATTTGGGTTTGACGGGTGTAGGTTGGGGTAATCAAGTACAGTATTCGAGAGTCTCGTATGGCAGGATTATGGACCAAGTCAACTCCTCGAAAGCTCGTATGGAGTGGCCGAAGGTCGTTGTCGGCCATGTATGTAGGAGTGTTGCTAGGTTTCTTGGATGCTCCCAGGAGTGGTTGAACTAGGGGTGCGACAAGTTTGAAGGCATTCTGGAGGTCTTGAAGAACGGCTTCTTCTTCCATGCGGTTTCGATGAGGCTGAGTCTGTTCACGCGACCCGTGAAGCGCTAGGTCGTCATTTTGTTCTGTCATGTCGCTATCTCGTTCCTGTGGTCGTAGTTGGAGTATCGTCTCCGTATCATGAGTGGTGTTGCTAGTGTGGTTTGTTTTCGTGTTTTCGTTGACGAGCTCGCTGACTTTGTCTTTGCATTGAGCGTATCTGATTGTAAACTCTCTTTTGGATATGCCTTGAGCCGGGCAAAGATCTGCAACGGAATGGACATCACGCTCCTCCCCCTTTTCATACCCAAAAATGCAGTAGTCCATGGCATAGAATGCTTCAATGGCTTTTCGGGTATCTTCTCGTAGGTCCTGACATGTACCATGGGAGCCACGATTTGCGTGTGGAACATTCGGAAAGATGTTCGATCCAAAATTGGTATTGACCCAATCAGTGGCAGCCAAAAAGCGCTCTTGGCAAAAGATATTGTCAACTCCCATGACTGTCGTCGCATTGTTGACGTTCCGACTACTGCCACTGTGCTTCGATCTTTCTTCTATGGCGGCCACTTCGGTGAAGGTAAATTGCCACATGGGTTCAAAATGAAAGTAGTTGTCCCGGATGCCCTCTCGTACCCATTCATCAATTGTGCTATTCCCAATATTCTCGTGTGCCCAGGCAGCATCTACTTCATTTCGTCCCCCGTTGGCAATGTAGTGAAAGGCAGACAGGAATCGTTCACAAGGATGTCGTACCATTGCAAAGCTACGAAAGTCGCCAACACCTTCCTGTTGGAGAAACTGTGACACGTGATTGTGTCCAGCGGGCTTTCGTGGGAGTAAGTAATCAAGTTTGTCGTCAAAGAGGGCTGACTGTTCAATGCTGCTTCCGCCAGTTTTCGGAATGTGAACGAACATGACTTTGTGCTTGCGGCTAATTTGCATTTGTTGGTCGGAATCGTAGAGTCGTCGTAGCTCTTGTTGTGATATGTGGGCGTCTGCTGCATTCGAAGCAGATTTCATAGCCTTTTCTTCCGCTAGCAGTGTACTGCTGTTCGAGGATATCACCGATTGGGTCACATTTGGTCCAGCTTGCTGGTGTTTTTCTGGAGCGAAAACAGAAGAAGCAGGTTCAACTTGTTGTCCTTCTTGTTGGGAGGGACTGCATCTCATATGTTTCACTCCCGGTATAGGGTCTTCTTTGTGGTAAGAACATTGAGTTTGCTCCACGACAGGCATCGTCCAATTCAGCATGTGGACAAGAGCTCTGGAGCACTCATGGCGAGCATTGACGCGATTAACGTTAGGTGTCAATGTCAACGATTCGAATGACCGAATCATGGGCTTATCGATGACATCTGTGTCCTTCGTGTAAAACCATCTCATCTCCTCACCGTTCAATCGCTCTCCATGTGGCGCGGGAACATGTACAAGGTGGGCTTGGGAACCATTTTTGTTGGCAGTATGTTTGGTGGCGGCGGAGGCAAAAGCAATATCGTCGCAGTGTGCATCTTGCGTGTCCACATATTGCCGAATGGCCGCATTGGCAGAATCGAAATATACGTCGAGAAACGAGGTGTGGAATATCATGCGAGGTAGCAAAAAGTTGGCAGCGCTCTCGTCCGTCAACTCCCAGTTATAGCCGTCAAGGTAGACCTGCCGGCCAGCTCCAAAGCTGTGTATCAAGGACTTACTGTTTAACCAGGACTCGTGTGCGCATGAGATTGTTTCAGGCATAATAGTCAAATCATCGTCTAAGATCATGACGGCCCCTGTTTGGATGTTTAGAAAGTGCGGGTCGTAGCGATTGTTGAGTGAGTTTTTGGTGGACTGAAGGATGCGAAGCTTGCTAAGTCCAGTTTTTGCGGTTTGTTTTCCCAACAATTGCAGGTGATGCTCCAACATATCCTTCCCTTTCGGGTGTGATGGGTTGTTCCAAACGATGACACACTCCTCCACGAGACTGTGATTCACAGCAATGTTGATAATGTCCTTCAGATCGCCCAACCGATTCTCATTGGCCGTCAAGACAACGACAGTTATGCGATTCTCCAAGGCAGCACGGATTGTCTTCCTTTTTTTCATGTCAGTAAAATGCGCTGACGGACTTATGAAGAGGCGGGCAGTGATGTCGTGATCAGACGGAAATTCAATCCGTGTTGCGAGCATTACTCCTTTGGTGATGAATACTTGATGTACAGCAACAGCTAACACCACTAAGCACACCATGGTCGGTCTCATCATCTTCTTGCGGTGTCTGTTGTCGTTAAGCTAGAGGTTGATGTATGTCATCTATGAGTATTCAGTCGCAGATGACGATGTAACCCCGATTTCGTTTTTCGTGAGGACATTTTCAGAATGACTGCGACGGTAATAGAATGTTCTTGTTAGTCATCCTACATAGGATGACATGTCAAGATCGAACACCTAGAACCGTGTGAAGAAATCTGTGACCTTGAGGAATTCCGGGGTTGGGGTCATCTTTTTGGGCCGGTACAAAATCAACGGTACGCTCTACTCATTTGAGCCCCACGGAATTCCTCAAGCTGTGACCTTGAGGAATTCCTCAAGCTGTGACTTACCAGAGGTCCAGGAGACGCGATGACTCCTACATGTACCTGTAGGAGACCGAACTGAAGGAACCACTCAGTATTGCTGTTTCGAATGACTATCTCCGAACGTTTACAGGCAAATCAGATCTTGGAAATGTCAAACAATGACTGCGCCAGCCACCCCATAACATCGTCGGATACCGATCGTGGTTATTTGTCATTCGTCGGAGGTGCACACATTGTGTCCTAGTCATTTGATATCATGGTTGTGCCGCAGCGTAAAGCTAGTGTAGGAGTTAGGTAGATAGTCTAGAGAGGTAGGTCACAAGAATGTGGCAGATCGAGAATGTAGGGCGGAACAAGGAAGTTTGGCAGGCTCCTTTCCTTGGGACATTTCTGGTAAATGCCTGCTTGCGAAAGCTGGTCTAGACATGCTGCCGCTGCATTTGACAGGATACATAGCATTGCCAAGTCCGCCGGTGTTTAGTGCGTGCGCACCTACTACTATGTAAAAGTGATTGCCACGAGCCCAGAGGCCCATTACGTATGATTTTGAGAATGTGACGGAACAATGAAATGACCACCGGAAACTCTCTAGCATCTGTTCTGCTTCAAAATTTGCTACACACCATACAGTAGTTTTCCTATATCTCCATCACCAGCACCCATCAATGATTCGATCACTCTGTAATAAACGTGCTGCAGTGATCCGCCCAATTGGCAAAGTTCCAGTCAATGCGAGCTTTCGCAGCGCCGTCCCGCTCTCGTCAACGAGGAGCCTCTCCCTTTTGGCTTCTAGCGCCTACTTTCTCTGTGCTCTGTGGATTCATCTGTGGCAAAAGCCTGAGCTGAATCACCATTTTTCAAGCACTGGCTTTTCTTCTGATGGGGACAGTGGGCCCATCGAGAGGAAATCAAGTATCCCTACTTTCTACATCTACGATAACCCTGTCATGAAAATGGATGGCATTGATCAGACTTGTATTCGTAAACAAGGTCAAAAGCTCCGTGACACAATCATCCCTTTCGACGAAGATGTGGAGTTACTCAATGCGCTGATGCGACACCCTCGCCGAACTCTGGACCCTGAGCTGGCGGTAATTTTTGTCATCCCAACGCCTGTGCATGTGTCATGGGTGTGTGATGAAGAAGGACACACAGAACGACTAACACAACACGGGCCATGACTGCTTTAAATAACTCTGCATGGTTTCAAAGACACAATTCAGTGCACCCGCATGGCGAAGCCTTCCTACCCAGTAACTGGGTTTCAATCCTCGAGGAAGTGACTCTGACGCGATACGAGTACTACGGCGAGTCGAAGTGGGAACATCAAGTACAAAACCGCATGCCTGTGAAGCTTTATGGCAGACCAACTGAGACGACGAAGCACAGCATTGTCGTTCCCTATGTTCAATCCGCACCGTTGATTACCCCTTCCCATGCCGATTGGGTTAATCGCCAGTATCTTGTCTGGTATCACCCTCGCAAGACTGGTTTTCAATTCGACGGCTCTGCCCTGCGCTACCGGCCCATGAAACCACCAACGAATTGGACAACCTGTAGTATTGGCTACGGTTTACCAAGGGATGAGTGGATTGCTGGGTGGTCGCAAAGCAAATTCTGCTTGATCGTTCGCGGCGACACCCCATCATCGCACTCATTTGCCAATGCGATTTCCAGTTCTTGTATCCCGATAATCATTTCCGATCACTTTGAGAAGGTCGCGCTTCCATTCAACACTGCAGTTCATCTCGATTCTTTCGCAATTCGACTTTCAGAGTCAGAATGGCTCAACGGAGGGATGGAAAGGATCCTCAATATTCTGAGTACGCTTGACAAGGACACGATAAAGAAGAAATTGGACGGGATTAAGCGAGTTCAACCCCAGCTTCTCTGGAAGCATCCCCAGTCACAGGTTGCATCGCTGGTCTTAAAGCAGCACAGCCAAAGCAAACAGTTTCCAAAGCCCTTGCGATCAGCTACTGAGTGAGCACCATGTGTCAGAAGCCAACGATGCTCGTCCAACCAAGTGATGTGATTGCGAATGGTTGGGTGAAAGGAAAAACAACCAAGGCCAGCTATAAGTCTAGATATTAGGTTTTGTATCTGTGGGTAGCATCATTGACATTCTGGTGCTGGTATGAAGGATATTTCTTCAGAACTCAGGTCGCGGTTTCCGCTATTCAACGAAGACCCCGAGACATTCTCACAAAAAGATGGTTTACTGCCTTCCATAACTATCGTCATCACATCATGGAGGCAACGTGAAAGAGACTTGCTTCTCAATAATGCATCAGAAATTTTTCATGACGTATAACCTGGTTCCACGAACAGTTGCTAATTGCGGATGTCAAATCTTGTTGTTAGTTCGATTTGTTTTCGTGTTCAACAATACTGTATCTTGACTTCATTGAGACAAGAATATTTGCCGGGCTGTAGGAGGCTGTAGTATTCTCGTGTCGGATCCCGTTCCGCCAGTCCAGCCCAGGCGCAGGTTTCGGCGCCTGCGCCGTAGCTAGAGCAGCATGGCAGACTGAATACACGAACGTACCGCTTTCTTCGTTTCAGGAGATAGATCCGCTTGCGAACATTAAGTGCCTGTTTTAAGGTGTCTTGGCAGCTCCTATAAATATAAATACCTCCCCGCGGTTTCAGCGTCTCGGAGGGCAGGTTTGTATTCGCCCAACGCCAAGGCTTGTCACATGTAGCAGGTAATCCGTATGTTCGTATAATAGATGGTATACGACCCGTTGCTCGCTCCCCATTTCCAGGAAATCCCTCTATTGTACTCTATAGATATAGCGAGCCTACCATTATGTACAAAAGCAGGATGCAGTGTACTAGCACATATCATCTGAATCTCCGTCGAAACAGCAGTTGCACTCAACTTCATCGCAATCAATAAAGACTTGTACGCCAAGGTTGCAGAGCGCAGATGGAATCGATCCGACGAGTTGAGTATCTTGAATCCATAACCCATTCAAGTTGATCAGTGCTGCAATCTCCGTTGGGACTGGGCCTGTGAATTGATTAATGGCCGCGTCCAGAAACGTGACCTTTGTCAACAGACCGATTTCAGTGGGAAGTCTACCAGAAAACGCGTTATCAAAGGGATCCAGCCGTCTCATGTTGGTGAGCCGTCCCAGTTCTGTAGGAATGGATCCGGTCAACAAGTTCTCATCGATTCCGAACCTCTTCATTTGAGCCATATTTCCAATCTCTGACGGTACAGTGCCACGAACTTTATTCTGATACAGGTCCAGTACTGTGAGGACTGTCAATTGACCAACCTCAGATGGAATCGGACCTGACAAGTCGTTGAGTTCCAGACCAAGGTACACAAGATTCGTCAATCTACCAATCTCTGTTGGAATGGTTCCTATGAATTCATTCTCATTCAGATCAATATCAACCAACTGAGTTGCAAGGCCAATAGTACTTGGGAGCGTTCCAATGATTCCCATGTCACTAAAGTCTGCGTTCTCGCCGCAACCCCGCAACTCAGGAAAATCACAGGGGTACACACATTCGCAGCAAAAGACCTGCAGAGTCCTTCGAAGACGCGTCGTTTGTGATATCCTTCTACTCTTTTTCATTTGGATCGTAAGCAGGACTGTAAAGATACAGCTCACAAGATTTGAGATCAATAACACTTTCATCTTCTTGTTATCGACATCAACAGTATTATATCCTAAAGGTTTCACCCCTCGTTCGCCCCTGCGCAGGAAGATACGTTGAGCAATTGACTGAGACGAGCAAGCAATAACACAACACTTTGCCGTTGGGACCGCGTTTGGCACGTTCGCATCGAGACCTCGTGCCCCGAAATAGTGGCGCAACCGTTGGATAACCCCCCAGCGTACAGTCAAAAATGCACGGGGGTAGTGCCATCTCCACATCGCAATTCAGTCAGTCAACAAAAGGTCTCTCATTGCCGAGGAAGAGAACCGATGAGTGTTGCAAAGATGCTTCTCACTGTTCTTCTCCTTTCCATGGTAGCTTTTTCATCATCGTTTTCAATGCCTCAGAACAACACGCCACCAGGGCTACGCGGGTTCATTCAATCAGGAGTGTTGTTTGCGCCTTCACCAGAAAAACGGGTTGTTGATCGTCCGCCACATTCCAAGATTCAAGTGTCGAATGATAGTCGACTGACTATTGATATCCCACCATCGATTCGCACGCGCACCGGAGACTACTTTGTGGAGGTACATTTGCGAGCTATTGGCTTTGCCGCGTTTTACCTGCTCTTTGGCTTCTTTGGAGCAGCAACAATTCCATTGATTTGGTCGGGACAGCCTCGATCAAAGTTGTCATTATTTCGTAGTGGACCCTCCAGACCTACGAGGCCGCGGGAACTCTTGGTCTTTACGTTTGGAGTTCTAGGAGTATCGCTATATCACTTGTGGCATGCCTTTAAAATCATGACACTGCATGAGAGAATTGAGATTAGTACGGAAGGCGATTGGGTTCTTGAGAAACGAATCTTTCGGACACGGAAGCAAGGCGGCAAAGGAGTGTGTCGCTGTGAGACGAGAAGCATCAAAGATCGAACCCCCGGTCTTGCCTTTCGCAACGACATCGGGCGACAGATCGGACCAACATTTGCCTCCTTCACGACGAAGATGGAGCGTGATTGGATGCGAACTATCATTGGCGACTTTCTTCAAGAGCATGCACTTTAATTATGCCTCTACTTGAAGGGGGGCGAGACTCGCCAATGAACACTTTAGAGGTAATCGTGTCTCGTCTTAAAAGCAACTGGCCAAAGTTGGAACGCTTACACCTGCTGCCTGTGGGGAGTTGCAGAAATATGGGAACCGACCTGAAGATCCCATAAATGCAGATGCTAGGAACGTTCCTAGTAACAGAGAAGGGCAAAGCTTGTTGCGGGATCGGCCCTTCTTTGGATTGGAGGTTCCTCCTATATAGTGTGTTGTGTATCGTTTTGGTTGATCTGTTTCTGACGCGCGATCGCCACAAGAAGGCATCTCTCAATACTCGTTGGCTGTTCATGCCAATCTACATGGATATAAAAAGACACGTCGCTCCATCGTAGTCACGTATTCACTGTAAGATTCGTTCTCAACCTTTCCTCACTCCTAATGATTCAATACGAGGACGTGTAGTACCAATAGCTCTAGCTAGTATGTTGGAAACCGACTTATTGGTGTAGTAGCAAGTTCCTTGTATCAGGGATCTAAGAACGACGATGTGGACATGGCTCAACAGACAAAAATATCCAGGATTGTCGTAGATGAGTTTGCCTGATGATAACACTCACAAACACATCGGGGCGCCTGAAGTCAACGCGGCTGCTGCAATACCCCCACTGACTCGATTCTCCGTCAACGCATCCTCGCGAGGCTGGGGTAGTTTGGCTCGAGCTTTGACAATTTTCAACGCCAAATCCAATCGTTCTCGAATCTTGGGCGATGGAACATCATATTCGGTTGATCCGCAGCAGGTTGTGCCTTTCGTTTGTTGTCGCAATCGATGCATCAAAATTTGATAAGAACGCTGCGTCAAGAGGTGATAATATCCTTTTCCACACGGTCCTGGTCCAAAGACATGGTTGGTCCGCACCACACCTCTTGATGCATCACATGGTTGAAAGGCGGGGTCTCCATCATCAATCGTGCCCTCTGGAGCTACCCACTGTTGTTGCTGCAGTGGGAACTTTGTGAGGGGGTTGTCCTTCAACTCGGGTACTTCATTCAATGCATTATTGATCTGATCAGTTCGGGTCATTGACATTAGCACGGGACATGATGCAAAGGCTCGGTTCAATCTTCTGTTCGTCAACCATCAGAATTCTGATCATGTGCGAATGAAGCGGTACCGGTAGCCAGTAACATCGGGAGAAGGACAGGCCGCTACATCTACCTGACGAACACAGACACTGGCAACTGAAAGGATCGACCACAGAGTTATGGCGAACGGGTATGATCAGATAGACTGTATCGCACCGAGATCTTATATAAAGTGGCTACAGTTTGATCAGGGTTTGATTTGCAGCTCAGAGGTTCTGCTCAGGACAGCTGACTAGAGCTACTCTGCGAAGGAACCTTGTCATACGCCTTTCAATATACAGAGTTATGGTGAACGGGTGTGATCAGGTAGACAGTATCGTACCGAGATCTTATATAAAGTGGCTATACAGTTTGATCAGGGTTTGATAGGAACCTTGCCACGCGTCCTTTCAACATATGAAGCTCTCATCACGCCTTCACACATCTGACTGCTGTTTCTACAACATCATCAGTGCTGCATACTACCGGTCCCTCACGACGTCAAGCCCATCTATTTCAAACTGATGTGTTCTTTGCGCCAGCCAACTCTTTCATGTTTCGTCGCATTTGCAGATTGACTTGTCGTTGATGAGCTTCGTGCGCTCGACGACGACGCGACAGGCGTGCCAATTCCATGTCTTGTCTCGCCACTTGCAATGCCATGTCACTATCTACGAAGAAACAACATGACTTGTTGCACATGTTGTTGAAGAGTACCAAATGAGGTGCTTGGCGAAGTAGAGTATACAATTGCGTCACGACAAACGTGGCATCGTCGTCGTCGTCGTCGTCGTCGTCGTCAGACATGAGATGCAAACACGCCAGTTGAAAGGGAAACATGCCCTGACTGCCCTTTCGTTCGAGGGTGAGCGGGGCTGCTTGCACTAACCGTGGAATGACAAACGACACATTGTTCTCAAGTGCAACGTGCAGAGGCACGTCCCCACCATCCATTGTAGTGGTCCAGCAAGCTTGCTCTGTAGCTAGCAAGTCGAGTAGGGGATCGAGACAACGGGTCGAAAACTTGATTTGATCGCGAAAGAGTCGGTCAGGATGCAACTGAACCAAGAGGAAGTGCAGCAGCGTCCAGCCCTGCTTGTTTTGTGTCACCAACAGTTGGTGGTCGTGACGTTTCTGTATAAAGACTAGGCATGACACAATTGAGTCAACTGAATCTCGCCAGCGTTCTAGGGAGGGAAGGAGGGTTGCGAGATAGACGTGACCGTATAAAAGGTTATCGCTCTCAGAATGAACCAAGTCATGTTCGTCGTTTTGCTCTGCCAACCATTCGAGCACCAGCTTCAGATTGCTCCAATCTGCATCACCCCACCCCTCTTCGTCATTATTTTCCGTTAGATGACTCAGAATCAAGGGCCTCATCATCTGGGGTAGTTCATCGAGGAGGATGCGAATGTACGATTCTGGTAAAAGCTGAAAGATGCTATCACGACTCTTGAACCAGACGCCTCGTTCATTGTATTGAGCTGTAGCTCGAGCAATGCGTCGCAGTACTTCTTTTTGATCTGATACAGCAAAACAACTTTCCAATGGACTCTTGCGTTGCGCGTATTCAGATATTTGATCAGGATACGTATCCAGGAACCAATCTACAAAGTCGACGGGAGGATTGAGTGGAAGAATCGAGGCGAGAAACGCAGTCTGGGGCGCGCTTTTTGACAACACATTCCTGACACTATTCCAGTCAATACTACTGCATCCTTGTAAAAGACTTGCAAATGATTGGTCGCCGTGGGGCGTCATGGTCAGAGCTGTGCTTCTTCTTGTCCTCTTCTTTTGCGAAGATTGCTTTTTGTGAAGAAATTCGAAATCAGAATTTCAGCTGGAGAAATACATGTAGCACCTACGTACGCCAGTAGAGTAGATATTCACAGTACAGTGTTCTCGCGCCACACCTTGATACATGTGCATCGTGTAGTAGTATTAGCCCTTTAAGGTCACTGTCCTGCTTGCTTCAGTAAATGTTTAAATATACGATTTAGTGCAAAATATAGCTCGAGACGCGCCGCGACATCAAACCATCGAGACGATGGCGTGCTTTGTCACCGCACCATCGTTCAGCCAGATTAAGTGGTAAGTCGAGAT
>JAVCKV010471781.1:0-11946 GCA_032274145.1 Herpochondria borealis | reverse complement strand
ATGTTTGTCTCACTCTACCGTCTGTCCCTCCACACATTGTTCTTGAGAAGTTGTTGCAGCCAGGTAGGTAGGTTAGGCGCTGATCTACCGCTGTCAAGGATAGGGATGACTTTCAGAACCTCGCCCATCTGGGAGGACAAACCCTTTGTAACTATCTAGTAGCGGTGTCTATGGTTCTTACCCTCCCGATGCAAAAGCCTTGCCACTACTGGGACCCTGCACACAGTGAGTCCAGTACTGAGCCCCGTGTACGCAGCTATCAACAACATTTCCCGAGCTTGCCTAATTCACATTCCACCCAATGAACAGATTGGACAGGCGAAATCTCCTACAGGCATTCGCGAAACTAGCATTCGATTACTTAGTCGAAGCAATCGATCCAATTTCCGGATTCTTTAGGGCTAGCTAGCTAAAGTCAGAAGGATACAAGAACACGACACAAGGCGCACACGACAGCGGGCTATCTATCGGGGCTATCGTGCAACGATAGCCGTTAAAGAGCTGGCCCGGTATGACCACAGTTAAGATGCCCGGTGCGACACTACAGAAGCAGCACTATTAGTACTGTAGTTACTATGCGAACTAACTGTGTTAACTGCATTGAAGGAATAGTGAAGGCAAAGCAGCATAGGAGGGGTCCAAACCTTCTGTGAACAAACAGTAATTGCAATACTAGGCATTCACCCATAATGTTCACGATCACGAAAGGTCTCCCTCTGCAAACATGTCCAGGCAGACACGCGCTTGATTGCGTTTCAGTTCCTGAACTCTTGTAGCACATGTAGGCGCTGATGTACCTCCCTTGGGCCTTTTTAGTCATGGGAGGAGAAGCTTCTCTCTAGACTGGTATAAGAGTACCTGCGGTTGATCTTGTCGGGGCGTTTCACACACAGCTAATTTCGTTCCAGCGTTTAATTTGGCCGTTGTCTAACTGTAGCCCTCTTTCTCGTCTTTCCACCAATGGCGTCTCATGGGAGAAAGAAGGTCGCAAGGCGAAAAGTCAGCCTCCAAAGTACTTTGGACTAGTCGCAACTGTTGTTGAAGACGGAAGGCTCGCATAGTGGGGTGAAACTCGTCTTTGATGAGTGAGTTCGGTGAATGATGGCTCGGTACTAGTTGCTACTCTTGCTGGCTAGTAGTGGTCGTGATATGTAGCCAAAAAGTAAACGTTACTAAGGACTTGTTCTGTGTTGTATATGGGTTGACATGTATAGTGCATCGTAGTAGCTGCAAGAAGAACCCCTACTGATATGGTCCACGCTGTTAGACAGCAGTTTGAGGTCCCTCGTCGTCGTGAGTGTGCTCATAAGGGATGAAAACGAGCAAGTCCTGACAATCAGCCTCGTTGGCAGTTTCGAAGATATTGATTGGCTCTACTTGAAGAATGTCATCCTCGTCACCGACGTGACCATTAGCTGAAGAGGAGTCATGTTGCTGCTGTCTAGCTTGAGGGATGCTGATTGGAGCTTGCTCGAGGGAAGCATCATCGCCATCATTATGTTCATTGTGTAGGATAAACATGCCCAGACAGCTATTAGCTCCATTGACTGTAGAACAGATCTCGTTGACCGCTGCAAAGACATCAATTGGTTCTATTTGAAGAATGTTCTCCTCATCGTCAAAGCGGGGAGTCTTTCCAATGGGGAATGAAGAGTCACTTGCTTCTTGCGGCTGACGAGCTCGAGGACAAGCTTCCTTAGTTTGGGCGCCAGCGTGGTGCGAACTATCGTCTTTTCTCGGTGCACGAAGGACGGGGAAATCAGTGCAGCTAGCAGCTCCCGTGCTTAAAGACTCGGCTTCTTGAGCAACTGGCTCGTCTTTGCGGAAGTTAGGAACCCTGTCAGCGGGTGATCCTCGACAAGGATGCTGTGGGACACTAGGGACGGAGCTACGGGTCTCCGATTGAAACTGCCACTTGTCATTTTGAGAAGAAGGATCAGCATGTGTCATCACGTCGATGGGCGCGGTCTGCAGGGTAAGCGCTTCATCTCCGAGGTCGGTCTGGTGGTGGGGGTTGCACATGATGATGACATCTCCCCATGGCGTAACAAGATGAGCTGGAGCAGTACCTTCCTTCCCCAGTTGGCTGCTGCTGGTACCCTCTATACGTACCACGGGGTTGGAACCGTCTTCGTGAACCGATGTCGCGCTACTGCTGCTGCTTGTTCGAGACGACGGTATGCGGGGGCAAACCGCGAGTTTAGCCTGGAATTCATCCGCTATTTCAAAGCACTTCCTGGTCCAGACCCTGTACGCATCCCGCAACTTCTGGCTGATCTTCGCTCGATGCATCGTTTCTTGTACCCAGTGCCAGATGTTGGCATCATGTTGGTACGGCACGAGCTTCAGAAAACGTCGACCTTCTCTCAGCATCACTTTGAGAATCTTGTCGATGACTTCTCGCTTCTCGATGGAGGTTCCGTGATGATGCTCAGCCTTGAACAGTTCAACAACTTCTGTAAGCCGTATGTTTCCTGGGTGCTGGTCGAGGTGTTTGCCTCGCCCGCCAAGAACATCGGCATCAGTTGCGCGCAAAACAAGCACGCTAGCGTCATGATTCCACACAACCACATGGCGATTTGACAATGCTCTTGTCAAAATCTTGGCTTGCGCATCTGCATTGCCATGGTGCTGGTCAGAGGAGGCTTCATTGGACCAAGCGAGAGTTCCAGGACTACATATATTGCTAGCATCCATTGGCTCCAAGCCAGAGGTATAATTTTGATCGTGCATATTTGGTGATGGTTTGGTTTTGTGAGCCATCCAAGAGGACGCCGACCTCTCAGATTGAAAATTTGGAAGACAGGAGGACCTCTCTCGTAAGATACTACGTGATTGTTACAGTGCACCAAGGCTGAGTTATTAGTAGCACGACTCAAACTGTGTGCTTCCAACCCTGCTCTACACAACCCCCTCTATAGCAAAGTCGTGTTGCACTTTGTTCTATGTCACCGTCTCAGGTGCGCTTGGTTGTGCGGTTGTGCGGTTGTGGGCTTATGAGACGAACCAACAGGTTTTGCTAGTTACTTTTGTTTCTTGTCCATGTTGGAAGGCGACTTGGAAATACCATCCGCAACTAGGTGGCTTCACTTTCAGCAGGGGCTTGGCTCCTCTTTCATCTCTTTTAGATAATCGACGCATCTGATTCCCTGAAGGCACACCCCTTTGACTCTAACTGCTCTCCTTTATATCTCAAATGCACTTGCCAACAACAAAACCCCACAGACGAAACCCCACAGACGCTAGAGTGTACTGCTGCCTTGCCTTTGCTCTCCGCGACAAGAAAAGCATGCATCCGCCAAGGCGCCACTAGAGAAAAGCTACCAATCTCGGTATAGCTAAGATCAATCGTGTCAAAATGTTGCGTCTGAAGAATGAGAGTCATTTCTGAGTAACTTGAGTCATCTCATTATTTCAAACTCAAGCAAGATCACAATGCCAAGCCACGACTAAAACTCGCTGACACGCGCACACCATTCTAGCTAGTCCTCAACCCACCAGTTGGAGGGGTTGCACACCGCCTCAGCATGTCCAACCTTCCCCAGTAGTAAACCAACCGAGTGCTCCAGTCCGTTCAACCAGTTAGAGAAATTGTCCGTAGATAAAGGACACCAGAAGGACGCAGCCGACAGAATGCAACAGAGAAGCAGCCGCTGAAGCAGCGGGGAACCAATCGTGCCAAACTGCATCTTAATAACAATAGATAGTCTCTGAATACAGTAGTAGTCAATCGGCGGCGCATTGTTGGCAAGCTGCTGCTGCCAAGTTAATTAACACCGTGCAAGGCCACGACTAAAATCTTCGTGACGGGAAGACGACGTCTGGCCGTCTGTGGTATTGGCATTAGACGTGTACCCTCGTGCATTGACTACGTGCACGCCATTTTGATCTCTAGTCTTACTCCCTCTAGGTGTGTCACCCTCAGCCGCTTTGTGTACCAGGTAGGGATCAATCGTGTCAAAATGGAATACTTCAGTTTGTAGCCACCTCTACATGTCAAGACCGTGCCAAGTCACGACTAAAATTTGCATGCGCGCATGTCGCGCACATGATGATTGATTCGTCTGGCCGTTTACTCTTGTGCACATCAACTCTCCCACCTTTTGCCTCTAGTAGGCTACCTGGTACGGCCCACAAACGGTCGACTCCCGGAGTGAGCAATGGGTGCTAGTCTGTTCTCGCAACTCCATTCGGGAAACAACCTATGGACACGTATACCTTTTGTCTACAAGTATCTATAATCCCGTTTTCCTGGAAGTTCTCCTGGGAAGGATCCCCTATTATTGTTTGCAGAAAATACGATCACAAACAAATGACCTCGTATTGGATGGTCGCAAAAGGCATGAGGGAGTGCTGCGGGTGTTGTCCTGGTGTATTAGCGTCAACAGTGGAATTTTTTCCTTGAAGCACAAAAGGCACGGTGAAAGAATTGGATGGCATCCGACAAGTCTCGTCACAAGCCAGGGGCGCACGTTGAAGAAGCACAAGCAATCAAGGTATATCTATAAAGTTTCCCTGTTCCTCATTGAAAATTGCTGGGTGAGGTCACTTTTCACATTATGACATGTGTCCACTTCACACTCCACACTACCTCAAGAGAGACAAGCTTGTACCACAAACACAACCAGCGTTGGGAGAGGAGATAAACCAAGGATCACACAATCACTTTTACAGCATTTTGTACATCATGGAAGCAAGGCGAGTTGCCGTTGAACCGACCGATCTCGATGTACTTTGCGGATCGGGGCACTTCGTCCGTACACACCCGGGCAACGTTCGTTTGCAACGGATCGTCGACGATAACTTTGACGCCTACTTTAGCGCTTCTTCCAAACCAGAAAAATCAGATGTTGTAGATATCATTATTGCTGAAGTTGTCAACTGCGATGATCGCCACTGTCGAGTCTTGAAGAAAGACCCCATTTTCTCCCATTGGCATGTTGTCTCAAAGAACAAGAAGAAAGTTCTCCGAAATAAGATAACGAGTAGTCTTCGTGGCATATCCAAGAAAGGCGAGGAGGAGGCTATTGACCTTCACATGCTTGGTCGACGTCAGAAAGATAGTTATGATTGTAAGTTGTGATTGCTAGTCCTATTGTTGCACCTTGATCCAGCGCTCACCCATTTCAATTTCCTATTCTCTCAGCCAAATTTGAAAGTGTTCGCGACCCAATCTTCACACTTACTACTGACAGCGTAGCCGAAACCAAGGAAGAGCATGTCGGCGCGTGTTCCAATCTCGACCATAGTTCAATATACTTCAAAGAAAAGAACAACAGTGCTCCAATGATGATCCAGCACGTCTCGCCCAGTATCCGAACTATTCAAGAAATGATGAAGATGCCCTCAAAGCTATCGGCAGATGCCCTATCGACCGATGACTGGATTAGAAGACTGTTTTTGTCTGATAGAAGAGGCGAAGACTTGCACGATTTCGGAAATCACTCCAACAAGAACTGCCCCCACCACTTTGAGAGGAATCATCAACTTCTTGATGTCATCACCGATCCTCTACAATCTCGAAAAGCGTCGTTGCATGGTCCACTGCAAGAGCCTGACGATCGGGTGCTTGCTGCCATTGTTAGCAAAAGCCTCGACTACTTCGATAAGCAATCCATCCCTCTACTATTTTGAAAATAGTGCACAGGTACCGTATCCCACTGGACTGTACTACAAACGACTCTGACGTTCTCTAAGAACGTCAATTGAATCTAAAAGCGGGCTTGCTAGCATCGTATCAGGGGGGCATTCCAATCACAAGAGTGGTGGAAAGTTGAAGCTGACCAGTGACGCGGAACACCCACTGTGTGTCTAATAACAGCGAACTCTATTACAAATTAGTTGATTTTGATTTGGCCAGATTTGCCAGATTGTTCTACCTGGTATAGTATAGGACGACAAAGCCGATTCGCGCAAACTATAGGACACCTATTTAGCAGGTCCTTCAACTATCGAAGTGAAGACCCCCCAATGATACATCAACTGGAACGGATGTGGCTGGTTTACTCATGGCACGAGGACACCAGATTGTGCGCACGCTAGGTTGCGCTGACCAATACTTTGGAAACAGTGCTCGATCGGTAGTCTACATTTCTCGTCCCCACTCTCTACTCCCAACTACAAACGACTGGCAGTAGCGATACTGGTAGGACTCGATAATGATGCTTGCTGGCTCGCATGTACATAATGACTTTCTACTAGTCCCTTTGGGCCCTGTCAGTTGAAGGAGCAGGTACAATCCAATGATTCGATCTCATGTTGCACCCCGTCGTGGCGAACGACATCACCATTCGCCACCATGCAAAGAGCGCTAAAGAATGACCTCGTGAGATGAGTGACTTCTCGTGACACTTTCGCTTCCCCAAATCACCTTCTTATAAATACTACAACTCCTCACTGGCACCCTGCACAGCCCAGTGAGACATGTTTGGGCGGAGCTCCCATCCCGGTCTGCACACGCGGAAATACGATTACAGCTCTGGAGAGGAGTAATCTGTCCGAAAGAGGAGCCATAAAAATAATGGCGATGGTGGTACTGTACTATAGTAGTAGTTGATGCAGTCAAGTGCACAATGACAAAGAAGCCGCCCTACGGTTGCCTCTTTTATGCTGAAACCCAATCGACGCCTTAACTGTCCGAGATTTGTGCTTTTGGATCGAATGTTAACGAAACCATACAACTAATAGTTTCGAAAACACTAGTACGTACAGGGCAGTCATTTCGCTTTGGTGACTATTCTTCCAACTTGGTGATCATCAACGACGAAGTCACTATTGTTTCTGTGCGCATAAACTTAATGTGTTACACGATTAGAACTGACTGACTGACTGGCGTCCAAATCAGAAGACTTACAGTTCCCATGCTGTTATTCTTGCCGTAACATCGACTCTACTGGACTTCGTGCTTAACAAATTAGCGTTTAGCTAGTGGTTGTCAGCGATATCTCTATTGGCTAGCTTACATGATGAGTTGTGATTACCCGTTTCAGTACCTGTTTCAGTCTGGTCACGATCGTGTACTTCCACGCAGTGAATTTCCACTTGCTGAAATCTTCAACCCAATTTACCACAATATGCCAACCTCGTCTGCCCCAGAAAACAATAACGATGATGTCAATGCTCAAAGCCACCATGGCCAAGCCGTCGCGGCGTGCCTTTGCTCATATCGGCCTTGCTACTGTCACGCTTTACGCGTCCTCAAGCGCCACGGCAAAGGCTGGCAAGTATATTGGCGAACACAAACACACTGAGCTTGAGAAGAAGTACACTGCATTGGGTTCTCCCACGGAGATTCATCACGAATTTTCAAAGTTCAAGAAGAAACTCGATGTGGAATTTGTGCAGCAAGGTCTGGCTTGGAACGGTGCCATCCTTGGTATGTCGATGGCCACGTACGCGGGAACATCCCACTTACTTGAAAAATGTTATTGCTCTCAGCAACGCTCTAAGGTCGGATTCATCCCTGCGATTGGTCGATGTCTGCCTCCTATTCCAAGAGCCTTTGTCGCCATCGGTGCCCTGGCTCTCTCTCCAGTTGTTAGTGTACTCATAAGTCTTGCAAGCCAACCAGTGACCAGTACCTTCCACGATATTTCTACAAGATACTCATCGCAGGAAACAGAGACGACAACACCCGGTCAACCAATCCAGGAACTAACCCCAACAAAAGCCCAACAAGTCAGCGTCGGCAGCAAATATTTGCAAGTCATGGAAGCTGCAATTCCTGGCTACACAACAGTCGTTGTTCCAATCCTTGAAGAGGCTTTCTTTCGGGGCATGCTATTGGGTAGGATCTTGCCTATGATCGGCCCCATTCCAGCTGTTGCGACCTCAGCTGTGCTCTTCGGTGCGCTACACAAAGGTGCGGATGGGTCTTCTTACCTTCCACTCCAGGAAACCCTCTGTGGACTTCTGACAGGTTGGTTGTACATACAATCAGGAAGCCTCCTTGTGCCTATAGCCTATCACTGCGGAAACAATGTGTGGGCTGCTCTTTATGACGCTCTTGAGTCTACCCCTGACATCATGGGAGAGCAGTGGATGTGGGAGAGAGAGTTCGGAAAGGACACTAGTCCGTTTCGCGACTTGTCTCCCTGGGAAGGGATTGTTGCCAAGAACTACAACGCCATTTGCGCTATATGTGTTAAGATTCTTGATTGGGTTGACCCCATCGCTCCGGATGCCTATTACCCGCTCCTTCCCCTGGACTTCTGGGGATACGAAGAGGAACTGTCAACGGACAGCATGTTTTACGACCAAGCAACTAAAAAAATGGTGGAACATCAGTTTTGCGCCGACTTTCGAAATCCAGATGGATCGATCAATGCTCAAGTGGCGGAGCTGTTTCGTTTGTATCTCATCGCTGTCTTTGGAGATGGAGACGAGATATCTTTCGATGAATACATTGAAAAAGATCTAGCGTTCATGATGCAGGAGCTCAATATTCATGCCCTGGCCACCAATCCCAAGATGGCCGACGAGTTGTCAAGAAGTGGACTTCCAGATGCATACCGCACGGCGTGGAACAAACAGGTTTGTAAGAGAATCGGCTATAGGCGATTAGAGAATGCAACAGACGTGGTCACTCGATCGGATGAGAAATTGAGGATAGAGGATGCAATTAACAGCAGGCGCATGGCTTCGTATATCTACCGTGATCTCAGTATTTATTCGGTCACTTTATCGCCTAAGAGCCCCTAGAGGGAGATGAGTTGAGCTGGTGGGTAGAGGTGCTTACTAGATTCCATGATATTTGCTGTAATGGCTACTTTTTTGTAGCGTTCGATCCTTTCCTTACGACTACAATAGCAGAGAAAAGCGAGCAAAATGTACCAAAGCATCGCCCCCATCACAAAAAAGCTGAGAGAGTTCTCTCGCGACAGAATGGCGACGAATCTTAAAGATTCATCATTCCCGATTGGGAGTTCTTTCTTGCACTCTAAAGTTGTTTTAGTGCATCTTTGGTTTAGGTATCAAAAGAGACCCTCGAGGACAGCACGATGAGTGTGACCCGGAAGGCGCAACTTGCTACACTTGAAGGCCCGTGTATCCAAATTTACAAGAGCTAGCCGTGCTGCCAAAGGCGATAGTTCTTGGGGCAGCGTCAATTTATATGCCTGCAGTAGGATATTGTCTAATAGTTTATGGCGTGTAGTTGGTAGACCAAGATATCCATCTAGAAGCACATTTACCACAGCACGATGAAAGCAGTGGCATAGGTACCAAGAAGCATCACCGCCGCCACCAAGCCGCCAGCAACAGCAGCACTGCTAGTGGGGCCACTCGTGGGACCCATAGTGGGATCCATTGTGGGGGCGTTCGTTGGGCCAGCAGTATCACCAGTTTCCACACCAGCTGGTGGGGTGCTCTGAATGAGGATAATCATCCTCCCATCTCGATCCTCGTACGATCCATCGGACGACACGAGCAAACGCCCGCAATTGTCAAACTTGACATCCACAGGCTTGATTCCAGACAACCACTCTGCACCCATGTCCATGTCTTCCATAACAACGGATGGCTCCAAGTCGACACCGCCATCAACCATACCGTCCGCGCCAATTGGAATGCGCATCACCTTGGCGCCAATTGGTTCCTCGCGAAAGTACGATCCGTGGTAGGTGATGAAGGCATGTCCATCCCACTCCCTTGGGAAGGCTGTGCCGTTGGGGCAGTTCTCTGGGAGCACTTCCTTGTACTCGTAGAACGCAATGCCCAAAGGAGCAGAGTGGGCTTGTAAAGCAACCTCGGGTGGAGTCACGTTCTTTGGATCGCGACAGAAATCATCCGTGAATTGGTCAGTAAAGTTTCCAAGCACCCACTGTGTACCTCTACCCATTCCAACTCCTTCTGGAAGAATATACTCGGTGAAGCAGTAGGGAAAGCCATAGAATCTGCCAAGTTCAGGAAAACGATTGAGTTCATCGGCGGGGTTGTCTTCGTTGATGTCGCCCCCGAGATCATCCCTAAAGGGCGAGTCGTACCCATTGTCGACTCCCCAAAGCACACCAAACTTGTCAATGTCCATTCCAACTGTATTGCGAGCTCCTGTGGCCACGACCTCGCCGCTGGTCCAGTTGAAGCCTCCAGCAGGAAGTTCGTCCAACTTGTAACGTAGAATGTTGGCTCGGATTACTGGATCAAAGTCAATGTTTTGTTCGGATCCGGTAGACAAGTACAGCTCCATGGACTCGTGGTCAATAAGGATTGTACGTGTGGGGTGCGACTGCTCCGAGATGGAAGGAATGTTCTTGACTACAACCTCCATGGCAGTCTGAAGGTCGCGCTGTCCAGTCGTGTAGGGCCAACGATAGACTCCTTCCGAGGTACTGGCGTAAATATGAGTGTCAGTCACAGCCAGACCATGGTCGAGGGAGGTCATGTTGGCAATGATGGTTCCCTTCTCCGCGGTACCATCGTTGCCTTCGTCGTCGTAGACTACGACGTAGCCCATGAGAGTTTCCCACTCTTCGTAGTAGCCACCACGCTCGAGACAAAAGACTTCATTGTCCTTGGTGACAACCAGAGAGCGGGGTCGACTTTTCTCACTGACGAGATCAGCCGTTTGGCGATAAATCTGAGCACACAATCCTGGTGCAAGGACCGCACCTTCGGGAAAGATATCCTCGTTTCCTGGACACTTGCCTGTTGCTGCCCCTACCAAATGCGGCTGCTGGAGCAAGGCCACAAATACCGACAACGCTTGTGCCAACACTTTCATGAAGAAGAAGATAATCAACTAATCGTTCTTGTGAAGTATGAGAAGCTTGTTTTTGTATCACGTGTAATTGCAGAAGAAGGAAAACGATGTGTACCACCTACTAGATCTACCGCATCGCGCGAAGTTACTACGCTCTCGCGACCAAATGTCGCACCTGGGAGCTATGTACTGGCACTTACTGCTTCTTGCGGTGCTGTCGTAGACCTCAACGATACTGCCGTCGGTTGCCATGGTCCTTGTACTGCATACGTTTGGCGACACATGATGTTTCGTGACGCAAGATAACATGCATGCGTAGTAAACATTAAAGTGAACTAGTATGTACTAGTACGTGGGTGTCGTACGTAATGATCCAAGCTTATGTGCGAGCAGGAGCATGTGTCGTGGTCCTCCCCGCGACCAGCGTCAGGACGAAGTACTTGCTGCATCGATGACAGCATACTCGGTATGTACTTACTATGCAACAGGTAGCTGTACTTGTTGACGGAAGATGGTGCTTGCTGGATTACTTCTAGGCGGTTCCTTTCGAGTTGTGTCGCGCGACAAGTTAGCTTCCAATCATCTGCTATTGCGCTTTTGCGACAGACAGCTCGATATACTAGCTCTCTGGAGGGCGAGATCTCGATGATAGCGAGAGTGGTGTATCAAAAAAGGTTGGTGAGATCTTGAGTTATTATTGCAACAGCGTCTCTTGCTCCTACTAGCAGAACGTGGGTTGCCACCAGGCATTGAGTTTCGTCGCCACCTATGATCCTACTAACCATCGTGCTGCTACTACTACTACTACTAATGTACTTGAAACGAAGAAGCCGCCCAACATTAGAGGTGCCAATGCTGTTCTCTTCCAGCAGTCGCATTCTGCTGCGACGGCGGCTCGATGATGATCATCATATAGCTCTCTGGGCGACGAGAGGAGACAAGAGCCCAGTAGAGACCGCTTCTTCCCAGTCTTGTAGAATCAAAAAGTAGGAATAATAATGAGTAGGATCGACTAGCTACTAAGGAGCTACAGTATAAGCATGTAGGTACGTACTCCAGAATCCGTCGTCAGTCACATCGTCCCTTGTATTTGTGCATGGGCCGCCGTCCGTGATTGAAACAACAACCCATATTTTTTCAACGCAACAACAAAACAGCCACGTGTAGCGTTGTTGCTGCGGGGTGTGTGTTTCTCTTCTTGTGAGTCGTCTTTGAGTCGTCAGTCCTGTTATTATTATTTGTTGTTG
>JAVCKV010471559.1:0-11946 GCA_032274145.1 Herpochondria borealis | reverse complement strand
GAAACGTAAGCTTTGGAAATTACCAACTATCTACTACTTGCCTCGCTTAGATCGTTTAGTCTGCCTAAACCCCAACAGATACGATACTATTATGACTTCCAACGATACCAACGCGTCCAGCAACAAACCCGGCGAACAACAAGGAAAAAGGAGACCAGGATCGAGCCTCAAGATGAAGGATGGCATGTTTCGCAACCCGCAGAAGAAGCCCGACTTCACCACTGCCGCTTTCGAACTTGCCATGTCCCAGAAGGCCTTCGATGACCATCTCGGAGACCCTACCCTCAAGATTGATGGATTGGATGGTGTACTCGCTAAAAGTACTGCCGCAGACACTACCACTGCGACTGCCATCACCCCCGGTAACAGTGACAAACCAGGAGAGACCACTAGTGCCGGTGACAAAGACAAGGACAGAGAGGAAGATTCGCAGAAGCCCGCAGCCACGCCAGCTGCGAAGCCCCGCAAAACTCCCCCCACCAACCCTTACCAGTCCCCCATGCTCGACCGTACCCGTACGGCACAGAGCACCGCCACTACTCTCCAGAGTAATCCTCCCACCGACGGTTCCAACCCGAACGAGACCCAACTTGCCGAGTCTCACAACGATCCCCCACCTCAGGACTCCCAAGGGACTGGAGAAACCTCGAGCCCCGCTCGAGAACCCCCCACTCCGATGGAAATTGCCCTGCAGGAGTTGGAAAAGTTTAATTTCCCTAAACTCCCAACGAAGTTCCGACCAATCACCCTTTCGACTCAAGAAATCGAGATTGCCCTCGCCGACGTGCTAGCGACGCAGCGAGCCCAAGTACTACAGGGCACGATTGTGACATTTGCTGCTAAGATGATCTCGCTCACCAACGAGGTCAGCAAGCGCATCGCTGCACTCACTCCATGGAGAGAACGCAAGACCTACTCCGTACTGGAGGAACCCTACCTCATAGGAAGCGCCCGAGTAAACTTTACACTGGAGGGCTCCGAAAAACTCAGAGACAATGCCACGGCCACCGAGTTAAAGGATCATTCTCTAGCCGCTCGCAAAATATATGTCAACCGACTCAGCGAGCTGTGCTTGAAAATGTCTATACTAGAGGCACAAACGGCCAACGAGGAACGAGCCGGCGGGTTCGTTGCTCGAGCCAACCAGATCATCGGCCTTATGATTGCATCGGAAACCCATATGTGCGTCGTCCCACCACATAAAGAGCCGCTCGAGGCACTCAGTGCCACCGCTCTATCCCACGCTCTCACTTTGATCGATGATGCATATTTCGATAAGTATCTCTATGTTAGCCGAGAACTTTTGACGACACTCCTGCGTTCGAAACTCAAGCAGAAACACTCTGCCGTTGTCATTGCAGGAGTCGACAAACTCAGCACAACAGACCGAGACCTCACGAAAACAGCCGCCAAGAGCTTCGCTGATATCATTGTACAGATCACCTGGACCCTTCAAGAAGAGAAAGTCGACCGCGTTGCACGTGACGCAGGACTCAACGACACTCTACGAGCCATTCTCAACTGTGCGATGATCGGCGAAGCAACTGAAGCAACAGAGAGCTTTCTCTCCCATCCAGACCGAAAGGACAACACAATGGATGACCTAGTCGACCGGAAAGTGAAACTGAATCTGAAAGAACAAATGAAACCGTTCCAACGAAAACTCAGTGCACAAGCAAAAAAAGCCGCAGGCCGCCCAAACCCCTCAGTGCGGGTGCCGCCAGAGACCGAGGAAGCCCCATCAGCATCAGACTCCGACACCGACTCAGTCAACGTAACGATGACCAAGAAGGAGATCGCCAAAGAGAAGGCGGACCACAAACGGCGCCGCAAACAACTGCAGCACGAGGCCGCCAATCGAAACAAAGCGAAGAAACAGGCGCACCGGGACAAGCAACAAGACGCGAAGGCGCAGGCGAGGGCGAAAAAACACCCACCGGCTGGAGGGAACCAAAAAGAAAAAGGAAAGCCGCAAGCCAAACGCCCGAACGACAGCGAGACGAACCGACCACCTTCGAAAAAGGCCCGCAACAAAAAAGGAAAAGCAGGCGCTCGCAACAACGAGGAGAATCAAGGCAAAAAGCCACGGCGAAAGAAACCCGAGCGTTAATCGCAACAGACGCCAGGTACCGTGCCGACCAACGTATCCAATCCGTCCGAGACAGCTTTATCCGCTCCCACGGTTTTGCCACGGACCCAACTGCACCCCCATGGCTCCAGCGTATTCAGGCCCTAGGAGATACTCCCCCAGGAAAGTTCCTGAACCAACCGAAAAACATGGTCTACCATGACATGTGCACGACCCTGACACCTCCCACAGGGACCCACCGAATACTCGGGAACGGCCCCAAATACTGTATCGAACTCCCACGACCACCCAAAACCAGCAAAGAAAACAGCTGGCGTCTACGAGAATCGATTCGGCTCCAAAACTGGCTCCTCAGCGAAGGCATCATCAACCCTGACGGGCGGGCGAAAGAAGAAGAAGATGGGTACAATCCCAAACTCTACATCAAGTCCACGTGGAAGCCACCGCGTACCGATGCTAATCTTGAATCCCGCATGATGGACTTTGCCGAGCAACTAGAGCGAGCAACTCTTGCCCACTCTAGACAGAGCCAGCACACGAACCTGTCGAACTATCAGTACAGTGTGCTCAAGGAGATCAAACTGGACCAACGCTTTATTGTTTGTCTCACAGACAAAAACCTTGGACCAGCAATCATCGAACGAGACGTATACCTCCGACGTTGCCTTGACGATCACCTTGACAACCCCGACACGTACCGACGGCTAACCCCCCAAGCTGCCGGACGTCTCATCGCCGAAACTCAGTCTGAGCTTGCGACACTCTTGATAGAGTTTCACCGCTCCCTGACGAAGGCAAACAAGACATACTTCAAGCGCGGACTTGACCTCAAACACCGTACCCCACAGTTTTATATCACCCTCAAGGTGCATAAAACACCCTGGGCAAC
Organism: Herpochondria borealis; assembly: GCA_032274145.1. Classification (NCBI taxonomy): domain Eukaryota; phylum Rhodophyta; class Florideophyceae; order Ceramiales; family Ceramiaceae; genus Herpochondria; species Herpochondria borealis. The sequence goes on along the minus strand of JAVCKV010471559.1, from coordinate 8,968 downwards.
GCGACCTGTCGTCAGCTGCGTCGGTAGCTACAACGAATTATTCTCGAAGTGGCTGGACGACCAATTGAAGCGTCTTCTCCCATTGAGTCAAACGTACCTCCGTGACTCCAACCAAGTTCTCGACGACCTAGCCGACCTCGGGCGACTCCCACCGACAGCCAGACTGTTCACGGCCGACGCCCGATCAATGTACACCAACATTGACACAAACCATGCGCTAGCGACGTTCGATACTTGGTTCAGGCGATGCCCTACCGAAATTCCGGCGGGCTTCCCAAAAACACTATTCCTCCGCGTCCTCGAACTGGTTATGACACGCAACATTTTCCAGTTTGACGACACGTTCTGGCTCCAAGTCAACGGAACAGCAATGGGAACTTCAGTGGCGTGCATGTACGCCACCATGTACTATGCTCTCCACGAACGGTTTAGCATCCTGCCCAACCACGGCACGGCCCTGCTCTACTACAAACGCTTCATCGACGACGTCATCGGTATCTGGATTGGAACGCCTGCCGAATGGCAGGCTTTCAAGACAACACTAGACACCTTTGGCTCGCTACGATGGGACGTCAGCCAACTCTCACGCCACGCAGTGTTCCTGGACCTAAACGTCCGGATCAACGCAAAAACCAACCAGGTATGGACCAGTACCTACCAGAAGCCCCTGAACCTGTTCCTGTATATACCACCTCGATCAGCACACCCACCGGGTGTGTTGAGGAGCACAGTATTTGGAAACTTCCAACGGTTCTGGCGGCAGAACACACGTCGTAAAGACTTTGTTCGGGTGGCCAGAGAATTCGCTGAACACCTCGTTACCCGAGGACACTCGCACGATACTGTCGCTGCCCTCTTCCGAGAGGCTGCCGCTCGACTCGACAAAGCCGAATATGGAGCCACGCGCCCACTGGCACCGAGCAGCGAATTGCATACCCTGTACTTCCACAGCGAATACCACCCACGCGGGGTCCCTCGCTCCACAGTCAGAGATATCTATCGCGACACACTGCAAGGACATGATGGCTATCAGAGACTTGTCGTTGCCTATCGGCGACCCAAGAATATCCGAGATGCCCTAATGCGTACCAAGCTCAACGAGCCCGAAGGTAAACGCGTATCTAACCTTCTAACATCACGACGAGCACCTACCGGAGGGAGTGAAGCTTAAACACCTCACCCCTCCGGCGAAACTTGGGACGGCACTGGGTGGAACTGGCTTAACGCCAGTTCCACCCAGCGCCGTCCCAAGTTTCAACAGTACAGTACTAGCTAACACTACTACGTGTACAACCCATACTGACCTACTCGATACGGGAGTACTGACCCTGACACTACAGTAGTGCAGCGAAAGGAACCCGGAAACTCGTAGATCTCGATAGCTGCCATCCACTGAAGAAGTGAAAACGAAAGCCTTCGTGGCCATTAAGAAACGTAAGCTTTGGAAATTACCAACTATCTACTACTTGCCTCGCTTAGATCGTTTAGTCTGCCTAAACCCCAACAAGTTTGAGTGGGCTCAGCAGTGGTTAAAGAAACAACATTGTCTAGACATTTTGCCCAGGGTGCGAGAGCTAGGCTTCACCGTTCTGAATTCGACTGGAGGCGTTTATACAGAAGGACGGTAACACTGCGGGATCTGTGATATGTTTGCTGTATTCGAGACGCGCCTGGAGGACGCGTCTTCAGAGACGATGAACGAGGGGACCAGAGTCGCAACCTGTTGCAGGCTCCCCTGTCGTCCATGGACGCTGACACCTGCGTGACACTACTGCTACTACCGTCGGCGTGATGGGTGAAGGAGGTCACGACAGTGGGCGGCCTGGACTCGACCAAGAAGGCAGCGCTGAGATCGGGGAGGGCAGCCTCGGCTCGCTTATTCCACCGCCGGCCCCAGTGCCGTCCGAGTTACCCGCATCCTCCACCCTGGGAGGAACCACCCACGGTGGCGTCATTATCTCGGCGGGAGGGAGATCTCGGTTGGGGTGCTGGTGCAGCGGCTTACAGGGTTGCCTCCACAAAAAATTGGTTTCATCGTCGCCCAAGATGCCGATGCCTCGCACGTGTCTCCCGCGGTAAGAGCGTCCTGGCTTGAGGTGCTGCAGCCGCAGCCGCAGCCGCATCTCTTTGGAACACTCCACCACTGTTGACCTCATTCTCAATCTTCAGACTGGCCACACCTCACTGGTGGGAATGCTCTCACTTCCTGACGACGGCGTGTACCCACGTAAAGAGCCAAGATGGACAAAGTTCGCCACCGCATTCTTCAAGGACAAAGTGATACAGAGCGCACAGAACATTATGTCCAAAGTAATTAAGAAGTCGTGGACAGGGATGATGCTCCGCTCAGGAATAGCGACATTAGTGGGTTTTGCTGCACCAGAACACTGCCGCAAGAAGATGTGTTTCTATGTTTTTCACTTTGCCCCCATTGGCCACGACGAGGACATGACCCAGAAGGAAAAGGAGCAAGTAATCAGATTGGAACATGGCAATGGAGAACTGAGCAAGGAGCTCGTTAAGGAATACGCGCAGAAGAAGTATTTCATCCCATTCAGACCAGACGAAGCCATTGGCATGCTTGATATCTGCATCAAGGTGCTAGAACTACTCTACGGGAAGAACAGCCTGGCAACACTCTCGTATAGACATGGAAGAGCCATTCTTACTTCCCATCGCTATGAGATCCACCAGGCAACGCTATCTGACAAAGTCTACCTTGTGAAGTTTCTTTTCTTCATCAACGGAGTCTTTCAGAACGTCATGAAGGCCCTAATAACATGTCTTGAGTTTGGGTCGCCACCCGTACAGGCAGTGTCTCGAAAGATCCACCTCCTCCTACGCCAGGACATTGAGGATGTGCTTCGAAACTTATTGAATAACGGAATCCCAGTTGCGTTACCTTCCCCGTCTGGATTAATCTCTAAAGCTGGAAATCAAGGAGGGCGGGAAGGTCCGGACCATGGGAGGAGCCGGTGGCCCTAAGACGCCAGGAGGTGAAGGAAAAACAAGTCCGCAAAAACCAAAAGGACAAGCGACCCAGGACGGTGTTGAGGAACCGTGGCACAGAGACAACCCAAGTCCCGTCGCAGCTTGGGCTTTCCCCACAGACACAGCCACCAAGGTCTTTTTCCCAATTGAGGGAGGTTTCAATAATAAGTTCCTATGATTTGGTGACCACATCAGTAACGAGTTTGTCCCCATGTGATTGAAATATCAGACGGTGGGAGTCTGTACCCGGGGAGCAAATTGCAGGAACGCCCACGTCCTGCTGGATAAGATGCCAAAGGCAAAACGGGACACAATTGACAAGATCATGACGGAGCAACGGAGATTGTTAATGGATTGACCGGGACGAGAGGCTTTGATGAGAATAGGATCTCTTCGCGACAGGGACCACATATGTTCCTTCCGATTGGAACGGATCCGCAACGAGCGGAGCCCCCTGTTTCAGGGGCTGGCAGACAAGCCGCATAAACAATAACTGTGAAGTCCGCTGGCCCGGTGACAAGGATTGGAATCTGGCCCCATCAACACTTCGATGCAGCCGACCAACCTGCGACGACAACTGTTGGGGCTACGAAGTCCGACGCTGAGGCGGCAAGTTGATACGTCCCAAAATGTGACTACACCCACTGGTGTAGATCGTAAGATCAACCACGTTACCACAAGGAGGACTCTGGTCCCATTGACACTTCGATGTAGCCGGCCAACCCACTACAACAACTTTCGGGGCTCCTAAGTCCGCCACCGTGACTACACCCACTGGTGTCGATCGTAAGAGGGGTCGACCGCAAGACCACAATGAGACGATCGCGCCAAGTGATCCAGTTGAATCGCTGGCATTCCACAGACCTGGTTTCTCATTGTGGGAAGATGACAACAGGATTGACGAGACCCTTGTTGATCGTTGGGATGCTCCACCCGCCACACCAACTTCCTCTCTTGATAAGTCCTCAGCCGCTGCAGCAACAAAGCCGACACCCAACACTTCTGTCCATCAACAACATATCTCCACAAGCCTGCTGGAGAGATGGACGCCCGCGCTTTGAAAGCATACCACCGGGACGTTGAACGAATTGAGAGAGCGAACAACGCCGACGAGGGTACAGTTGGTAACTACTTGCTTGCCGGGGTCAGTAGTGCATTTCTTTCCATGTTGATGGGTCGAACCAGAGTATGATATTGAGGGCGACGACGAATGGCTAGCCGAGGTTATCAAGGTCGCGCAGACTCCCTGCCCCACACCATCGAAACCAAAGTTCCATTTTGAAATGAACGAGCGAGCACAAGAGTCCAATGTCGAGATCCTTTCAGCGCATGACTACAATTTGGAGGCGGCGCTACACTCACAACGAGGAACCACTGTTTGGCACGGAAACGAATTTCAACTTGTCGATCAATTGGCAAGGTTCCTGAGTCGTCATCCAAACTGCAGTTACCTGGCAAAGATATTTGAAAACAGTATGGATTACAAGTTTCACGACGAGTTATCCGAGGTGGAGTGAATGAACGAGCTCATTGCCCAACTACAACAAGGGAACAACCAGTCGGCGGCGCTGGAGTCAGAAGAGCGGATCGACAAGCTGCTCACCAAGGACGTGAGGCACGGGTTTTGCTTGCCCCTCCCAGCAGACGTTGTCACAAAGATCAAGGGGTCAATGATACGACCGTGTGGCATCGTCACACAGCACACGTTGACATCTAGTGGAGAGAGAGCAAAGAAGAAGAGGCTCACTCACGACCTCTCCTTTAACATTACGGAACTGGGACGATCTGTCAACAACAGGATCGATATGGACAAATACCCTGAAATGGTTTATGGTTGGTGCCTGTCCCGCATCATCCATTTCACTGTGACGCTGCGGCACGAGTTCCCAGACAAAGAGACTTTTATTTCGAAGTTTGATTACTCTGATGCCTATTGGAGGATATCCCACACAGCCAAGGCAGCGGCGATGACAATACTCGTGGTTGGCTTGGTGGCATTCCTGATGTTACGACTGGCTTTCGGAGGGAGTCCAAACTCTCCATGCTTTTGTGTGTTCTTGGAGACACTAACCGACCTGGCGAACGAGCTGTTGGCGTCCGATTATGTACTGAGCATGTTCAGGAGCCCCACGGTAAAGAAACACCACCTGGAACCACGAGACTATCCGTCGGAGGGACAATCATTCGGAGCAGCTATTGCATCAGCGGTCAAAGTGCCCGTCGTAAACACATCTCGCAAAGACACCTTTATTGACGACATTGTCCCAGTCTTTCTGGGGACCGACAAGAACCTGTCACAAGAAGGCGACATCGTTCCACTGGCTGTCCACCTGATGAGTCAACCTCACACGGGAGACAATAGCGAGCCCATTCCCCGACGGCAGCTCTTACAACCCGACAAACTGGAAGCAGAGGCGAGACCTTCCGAGATCGAAATCGTCCTTGGATGGCTGTTTGACACTTGCAAGTTGTTGGTCGGATTGCCGGATGATAAGTACAAGGCCTGGGTTCAGGACCTAGACGATGTACTTGAAGGGTCAACAGTTTCGTTCCAAGGTCTGGAGTCTTTGATCGGAAGGTTGAACCACGCGTCCTTTGTGATTCCATTAAGTCGCCACTTCCTCAACGAGCTGAGATGGCAACTCGAAATCGACAGAAGATGAAGCGCTCCACGTTCCGGTTGTCGTCCTCTGAACTTGAGGATCTTCGACTGTGGAGAAAGTTTCTGACGGAGGCAAATCAAGGGATCTCCATGATCTCTTGACTGTTCGCACACCCACTCATCTCGCCTGGTCTGATTCATGTCCATACGGACTGGGGGTTACCTCCTCATGGGCGGAGCCTGGCGAATCAGAATACCTTGCTCGAGAGGCGTCGTTCTATGGAGCGGATGAGGCGAACAATGTTTTGGAACTTCTTGGGATGGCAATTAACACCCTCCTCCTCCTCCTCCTCCTCCTCCTCCTCCTCCAACAAACTGATCAGATCACTTTCCCTTGTCTACTCGCTTTGGGTGATAACAGGTCAGCAATCGCTTGGATTTTCAAATCCGGAAAAGTGTCAAGGTCATCGCCTTACTACTCGGCGGTTAAGATGATAGCTCCTGGAGGTGTGACAGTCAATGCAGAGAGAGGACCAAGACTCAGGAACCCCTTTCTCAACGTTTGGTGCGACAGAAACTTTCCAGTTCCACAGCTACTACCTTTAGGCGTTGCGTCTGTCCCAGAACAGACAAGCGAACAACTTCTTTCTCAAGAGCAGTGAGTTGAAGAGTTTGGTTGAGCACCATGTAACTGGGCTGCCGACAATCCAAGGAAAACGTCAGTGTCCGCCAAAAACCAAAGAACCTTAGATGATATCTATCATTACTTTTACGTAGCCTAGTTTATTAAGATTAATTACCAGTGACATTCTTATTATCACTCTCCTCCTACCAAGGAAAGTCCATTATTATTTAGTACCAAGTGCGGACAGACAGAAAAGTATAGAGTGATCCGAAAAATTAAATTACAATCTTTTATCATTTGTGTTGTGTCGCGATGTGATATTGCACCAAAATGATTTTTTTACTGCTCCAAGGATCAAGTGGTTCGAGTAATAGGGAAGTTAGGCCCTTACGAACCTAGCAGGTACCCTAGCCATTGGTGCGAAGTACTATTTTCCGATAGTGCCACTAAAGGTGAGCGCCGGGCTGCAAAGTGCAACATTCAGACAAGGTGACAACAAAAGTCGGGCCACCCATTTTGCCTAACTTTCGTGCAGAGGGATGGGTTTCACCTGACCAAAAGAACCCGTGCAAGTCTTACCTGGTACCGTTACAAAAATCATACTGGCCTCTCTAGGAGACACTTTTTTCTCAGCTAGAGCGTTTTCGGGGTTACAGGTTCTTTTTTGAATTTATTTTCTCTTCTTCACCGCGCTAATATCTAGAGACCTTTTTGAGCACAAAAAGGTGCCTTAGCAAATTTGATGTCAAAGCTGGAATATTGCTCCAAAAGGTACCAATCCTGACGATTTGAGCGTCGGCGACATGCTTGTACTTGAATCACTTGGATTGGTACCATTTATTAAAATATTTGGCATTGCAACTAGCCGCTGAAGTTAGCCTTTTCTCGAGCCAGTAACCCAGGAAACAGTCTAGCTGAGAAAAAGCGTCTCCTAGCAGGTACCCTAGCCGTTGGTGCGAAGAGCCCTATTTCGATATTTTCCAATAGTGCCACTGAAGGTGAGCGCTGGGCCGCACAGTCTACATTCAGACAAGGTGACAACAAAACTCGTGCCACCCATCCATTGCCGAACTAACTTCCGTGCAAAGGGATGACACATACCAACCATACAAACTACCCCACGATCAGCTGCTCAACCCTGAGCAGTTACAGGAGGTTGTTCCATTCCTACTTGTCGCACAATTTTTGCACACATCTTGATACATGTCTGACATGGACCAGTTGCAGTGTCCCCAGTCAGTCCCCAAACCATTTTCTGTCTATATCTACCAATATTTTAACGCTATCAATAATCAAGACTCTTGCACCCCCTCAAAAAAGTTAGTCCCTGATCGTAAGCAATTTGCTTCTGACGTCAGAAGCAAATTGCTTCCTTTTTGCTTCCTTTTGCTTACGATTAGCTCGTGAATCAAAAGACATCCCTTTTAACACCTCTAAGAGCGCATGACAGCTGTGACTGCTTCTTTCCGGTACTAAGAATGGCTAGGACTTTCTGAGGACGTTTTCTGTATCAACAATTGTGCCTACCGAAAACAGTTGCATCTAAAATCCCACGCTGGCGAACTCGCATTCGATTTGCAAATCTTCAAACAGTGGAGGGAACTAAGATTAAGTCAGAGGAACATTTGACAGAGTACATCAACAATGCACTCAAGAAAGGTGTACAATCTCTTTGCTTTGTCTTCCGGAAACTGAAAACACGGAATGCAGCCGATGAAGGAGTACCACAATTACACCTTGATCAGCTTTAGTTGATCCACTGCATTCGGGTGGAAATAAACCTGGCTGACGCACAGAAACAAATACAACGGACAGAAGCAACGCCCGAGCAACGCAATCATAAAGACCAAGTTGCCCAGAAGAAATACTCTAGGGCACAACTGAAGAAACGTGATGATTACAATCTCTGGAGAGCAGCGGAATTCGCCCAACATGATAAGTACAAGACACAGGATATGTTTGGCGAACCAGTTCCACGCCCAAAAGATGCGACCATTCTTCGATGGGTCTGGCAACGTCATTGGAAAGAAGATGCAACAGCAGCTAAGAAAGGAGGATTTACCCGGAAATGTCATGCGACTTGCGATGGTGGACCGAAATATGGCAAAGCAGTAACACTGGCGGAAACGTACGCAACTTGCATTGAGCAACCCGCATGCTGAGTTTTCTGGGCACTGGTTGCGGTACTTGGATTGGTGGCCTATGGCGCAGATGCAGGCAACGCATTTGCGGAAGCACCACCACCGGTTGCACCATTCTATATCGAAGTGGATGAAACTTATCATGAGTACTGGACGGAGCATCTTGGACATGCCCCTATCCCAGATGGCTATGTGTTACCCCTTAAACACGCCCTCCAAGGACATCCAAAGCCACCACGGTTGTGGCAAAACCACATCACTGAAATTCTAACAGAGCTGGGATACACAGCCACAACACATGAATGCTGTCTGTACTATAAGACGACCACCGATGGAAAACTGATCCTGATCATTGGCAGCCTCGGATCATGAGTTGTGCAACTCTGAGATAGCCAAGATTGGCAAAGAACTCTTTGTTCCACTCAATGACCTTGGTCTTATTAAGAAGTTCAATGGTGTAGATATCCTACAAACCCGTGACTACGTCAAAGTATCTTGTGAATCTTACATTTCCAAGATCATTGAGAATCATGGCTGGGACAATCTTCCGGCCGCCAACAAACCCATCCCCATGCGGTCTGACTCCAAGTACATGGCAATGCTTGAAAC
>JAVCKV010471448.1:0-11947 GCA_032274145.1 Herpochondria borealis | reverse complement strand
GGGTTATCAAACCAAAACCACGCAAATTGGTCCTTGACCAGATTTGGTCATCTGAGGTTTTCAACCGTCCCCAATGACTCGGCTACTGTACAAAGCACGGCGAAAGGCATCTTTTCTTGGGGTTCGTGGGTCACACCACCAGTACAGGACAATCACTCCGAAATTCAGAGCACGATATCTGACCTCGGTGCCGTACCAGCTACTCGTGCGTTTCTGGGATAAGGTATAGCTCAGGTCTGTGGTGTTCGCCGCGATCTTCGCCTCCGTTATTTTATAAGAATACACGTACTCCGAGGTATAATTATCAGGCCAAATCTTACGTCGGTGGATCATCTTCCAATCTGATCCATCACTTGAAGCAATTTGTAATCAAATTCTATGGGTGTAGTTTAGCATGAGCACTTCGCTCGAGGCCGCCCGAGTGATGAAATCAACCATACTCTTTCCCGTCGTTGCTGATTCCACTGCAAACAATTAACAATTACATGACCAGCGTGCGCGTCTCCTTACGGTCCTCGCGTCTAAACTTTGAATATTGCTCTGACAACCATTCAAACTTGGCATTCGAGCACCAGCTGTGACTGTAGACGTCGAGAGCGCAATCAAAGTGTATGGTCTGGCTCGAGTTTGATTCCTACGCCTAGCAAAGTCGAATCCAGCTTGTTCGTACAACAAGCCCTCCAATCGATGGTTCTCTTTCTGATTAAGGAGAGAAACAACATTATCGAAGACGGTCGCTAGCCGTATATGATCAATAGTTCGTTTCAATGATGCTTGTACGGTACAAACAAAAGCCAGCATCGGTGTAGCATCTGAACACCCTTCTGACACCAGCTTGCCTAACCTCTGATATGCAGAACAGCCACTGTAGCTGTCCATAAGCTGTGTGCTGTCCAAGCCGCTCGAATTGCTCGCAAAATTCGATCGTTTCCTGATGGTATTGAAAGGAGTAGGCCAAAAAACACTTATAGGCCAGCACAATGCCGACTAAAGTGATGTGTTTGGCTTCGTAAGCCATCTCCAGAAATCGGGCTACAACAACGATATAGTGTGTGAGAGATGTGACAGTGCAGTATCGAAAATGTTGGTGTAGACTCTACTCGTACGATACCTTCATCCATCACGTCGCCTGTACCAGGTACGTGCCACAAATAAACGCGAGGGAGAAATACTTTTGCAACACAACGTAGTAAGATGCTCCACGTCCCACTCACCGGTGAGCACTCACACCTTGTTCCAGTTGCTAGGATGGCATTGAAGGTTACGGCAGTATTGAAGGGTTGGTCTCATCCACCCTAGCATTGAGTCTGTTATCGGTGGGGTGAGGTGAGTCACTGGTTTTAGTAGGTAACACTCCTATACCACAAGACGTGCCTTACCTTGACCAAGCTCGGCTACTCGGTCCCACGTGTCTTGCAACGAGGTTTCTATACTCTGCAGACTCGTGTCGAAAACTAAGGCTAGAGCTGCGCAATAGGCTCCACCCACAACGCGACCAACCTACGATTTTGAGTGTTGGATTAGAGCCATGAATTCATAACATGCGACCATGCCATGAGTGTACATACCTTAAACCCCGTCTCGGACGCCTCAAGAAGCTCCTTCCGTAACTCTGTCAGTGGCTCTTTCCGCCACGCGACTTGCGACACTGTATGTGCAACGGTGATGCTCACAATCGCTTTACACGCATCGTGCTCTACCAATCGGAGAGCCAACTTTCCCAAATCGGTATGCATCCTGATGGTCCCCAAAGGTAACGAGTACAACCAAGTAGTTCGAGAACGCCCTTGGGCTGATTGGAGTCAGGCCGTGGTTAAGAGTCACTTCCATCGCTTCCAAAGCCGAGTAGAACGCAAGATAGTGATCATCCTGCAGTAGGCATGATGTTAGAGTTGACAACAGCTCAAGAGCCGTTGATATTAACTTTCATCAACAATGTGGAGGCCTAGGATCTGCTCGTCGGTCATTTGTCCCATCATTTGCTTGGCCTTTGAGCATTTGGCAAGCACGGTTCTCTTCGATGCGTGTCTCGGTAAAGTCACTCCTACTAGAGCTTGCAGTGCAGGTTTGGCGCTAGAGATGAACTTGTCCGTTTCATTTCTTGCCATTCTGAGCTCGACTTCAAGCCGGAGAGATTCCAGTTTAATTTCTGTAGACTTCGCATGCAGAATAGCTTCTCTTGTAGCCTCCTCGCAGCTGTCAAAGTTGCCAATGATGAATTCTGTCCTCGCGAACATGTTTGTCATCTCGAATGTCAAACCGAACTTCATCTCGGACCATCTTTCTAATGGATCCATCAAACTAAGTCCTTGTTTCCAACAAGTCGTTGCTGCCATAAAGGCTAGCTTTTCATGCAGTGCTTCGAAGCTTCGAGGGTGATCTCCCCGACACGCTGCCGCTCCTTCTCTGTGGTAATGGTAGTGTGTGCAGAGTTCAAATGAACTGCTCCGTGGTATATTGTTGCAATCTTATCGCCCTCTAGCGAGAGTTTGGTTTCTCCAATAGCTGGTGTAGTCGCTCTGCTTTGGTGGTATCATCAAGAATCAGTTCATGGAATGCGGTCTGTATCTTGTCGTGAGTAAAGTGAAAGCCACCTTTTATGTTCTCAATGAACCCAATTTCGACAGCCTGTGAAAGTGCCTTTCGCGGTCACCCCTTGTATCGAACTTGGCGAACTCTCACATGGAATGGTTTGTTCTTGCAACCACAACATGGTCTTCAACAACACCGTCTCTGAAATCTGTCATCCCATTAGAGAGGCGATTGTAAGGGTTTCTTTGATGTCTGGGTCGACACCCTGGATTTCTTGCGATAGAATGTCAGCCACATTGTACAAAATCATGGTTGACGCTTGAATGACATTATAACATCACACACCCAAGCCTTCGCCGCGGGGTCAAAGCTCATCAGCCGCACATCTCGCATCACTTCGATGAATGACAGAACACAATACGCTGTATGCTTTGAAGATGAGATAACAAACGAGTAAGTGTCGTGGCAACCTGCATACTGGGTAGTTTCAGTTTATACTTTCGACCTACGATTGCCAGTAGTGGTACGCTCCATAATCAAGTTACTGAGCTCTTGGATTCTTTCAGATGTCCTCCAGTGGGGGTACAGACCATCTCATACATCGCAGAAGCATCCAAACTTTGGAGCGGGATATCAACAATTGCGTGGTCCTCTGCAATTGCATGGATGGATGTAACTCAGCAAGCTTTCTCGTCGCGATACGCAAGGACAAAAGGCACGTTTTTGAGGTCCTGGTCATTGAGAAAACACTCAATCAATCAGCTGCTCGTGAGGAGGTTGTTTTCGCCCAAGGCTTCACCGGGCATCCCTCCGGCGTTTCGATACTATCATCCCAAAAGTTAGTTGTCTGTGATGGAGCTAAGGTCGGTGATGCTCTTCATTATCAACCAACTGTCTGTCGCACGATTTCGATTGCGATTACAGCAACAGACTCTAGAGCAGCTGTACAGTATTACGTTCAATGAAGCGCTTGTTACTGTACTATTCTTATAACAGGGTTTTATGGAGTTCGGTGGTTTCGAGGTCCGCCATTCTCATTCGGTACATGGATCAATTATTGATCCATGATTCGGGTGTACAACGTAGTGTATCATAGTGTAGGAAATACCGCTATCATGTACTCGGAGTACGCAATTTTTGTTTTACTGTACTCTACAGCCCAGTAGGCCTCACGAGTCACGAATGATGAGCCTTACGTGACTGACTGACGTTCGGAGGAAAGAAAAGAGAAACCAACCACACATTTATTTCCAGATAATGTACACCATGATGAGGCTTCCATTCAGCTGTATCCTTCTCTCCTCTCTTTCCGTCTGCACAGCATTGGCTTCAGCAGCAACTCCTCAGTTCCAGCTCAAGTACTTTGATATCCGAGGAGCCGCAGAAACCTGTCGCATCTTGTTTGCCCTCGGAGCGGAAGAGTATCATGATGTTCGCTACGAAATGACACCAGGAACCATGGAATCTCCAGCCTTTAAGAAAGCCAAAGAGAATGGAGATTTGGCGATCAATCTAGATCGAGCTCCCATTTTGATTACTCCTGATGGCAGTGCGATTGGTCAATCCAAAGCCATTGAACGTTTCCTGGCAAAACGCTATGGTCTCTATGGATCAAATGATGTGCAAGCAGCTCAGATTGATTGTGTGACGGAGCACTGTCGTGATGTCAAGGATGCACAAATGAGAAAGCGATTTTCAGCCTTTGTGAGAGATCGTTCGGAAGAAGACAAGGCTGCCGACCAGAAACAGTGGTTTGACGAGGACTTGCCAGCCATGTTGGCCAAAATTGACAAGGCCATTCAAGAAACAAGTAACGCCAAAGGATGTGCAGTGGGGGGCTCCATTTCACTCGCGGATTTGACTATCTTTGGATTGCTCAGCGACGGCTTTCCTGTTTACAAGGAGGCAACGCTCAAGGCGGCAGAAAACTGTCCTTCTCTTTTGGATATCGTTAGCGCGGTGGAGTCGAACCCAAAAGTTGCTGCGTGGTTAAAAACAAGACCAGAGTCTAACTTCTAAGACACGTACGAGTATAGAGGAACTAGAACTTGACAACTACAGTCTTCTATGCATCGCATTGACATAGTATTGAGCAATAGCTGATCTTACTAGCCATAGACACGCTACTTACAGCTGTTGTTCGACCAGATAGAGGTCCTCCTTCAAAAAACTAGCTAGCTAGTACATGTAGGACGCCAGCGCGCGGTGAAGCTACAGCGTACTACAAGCGACCTCTAGCGGTGGTGTTCACACCAAAACTTGAAGGGCAGGAAATCATCAATCATATCACTCGCATAGCAACATGGTTCTCTCCCGAGAACTTGCTCTAACCAGAAGACTGCTTCGCCTTACTTGGACTGGCAACCCAATAGGTCCTGGTGCCGGTGGCAGCGATGATCCGCTGACGATAGCAGTGAGCAAAGATATCGAGTGCATCGCGATTCAAAATGAACGGGATTGTCTGCGCACTGGTCAGAGGTACACACCGACCCATCACGAGAGTACAACATCTGATGCTTCCCAGTTTCTTCCTTTTCTTCTGTCCGCACAGAGAAGTTCTTTGGTGACGATTTACTTTCATCAGGAAGGAAGGCAGATAGCAGGCATCCTTAGGTGCAGCAACGCAGAAAGAAACACGGTCACGTTGGAGTCAGCCCTTGAGGAGTTTAGGTACGCCGGCTGTATCGAGTGTCACGTGGTTACAGTTGAGCTTTCGTTCCGTGGTGCCTCTTTGATACATATTGGTTCTCAGCTGGAAAGGCGGCGCCATATGGATGCGTATGACAAATCTCCCATTGCAAATATCGGTCGCTTCATCACTCTTTTCGTGGAGTTTTCGTCGTACAAGGGAGTGCTCAAACGAGTTGACAACGAAGGCAAGATGCTGGTTCTGTCAAACGTGCTGATTACGGATGACATGACTGCTCAGCAAGAAATAGTTGATGAAGAAACATTTCACTGGGACGAAATCACGGATGGCTTTGAAGTAGACGATGCGCAAGACGACGAAAGAGATCCGGCTACGAGGCTTCGATACATGTCACCCGAACAGAATCAGGCGTTCTCCCATTTTGAAACTCTAGAACCACGCTGTCGTCTTCATGGCTCCACTGTTTACGGTATTTCATCCCCCGAATCCGACATTGATGTGTGTGTTCCTAACCTTGGAGAACTTGAGTGTGTCATTCGAAGCGTCTCAAATTTCCAAGTCTGTTCCGATCAGCTTGCGATGCGATTGCCACGCTTGATCCTGCGCCATAACAACGGGAGTGAGCTTGATGTGGTTGATATGTCAATGTTTGAGCCTAACAAGGACAAAGCCATGCTTCGAATTTGCAGGGTTCCAATCTTCAAAGAATATTTGAATCATATCCGTGATTTCGTAAAGTGGATGCAGAGTGATGGGCTGAAACCAATGTACGGATTCCCGAACTCATTCAATATGATGCTAATGGGAGTATTCTTCTTACAATTGAATGAGTGGTTGCCAGTTTGGCCCGAATTGGTGGATGGTACGGGACAGCTGGACCTACTGGGCCATTTTGATGCAGCAACAGCCGCGACCGATCTTTACGCTAGCTTTTTGGAGTTTCTGATGAACGAGTCTCGTCATTGCAAGATGGACCTGGTCCTTGGTCATTGGGAACCCAAACCACGCTATAACAGCCATCGAACATGGCTACTGTGGGATCCATGTGACACTCGTCGAAAGAACGTTCGCAAGAACGTATTCGCAGGGTGTCAAGAAGAACGAATCAATACCCTACTGCGCTACGTTCGAGCCACTTTGCGAGGTTGACTGATTACCTTGGTCCCGCTGTGTTAATCTCCAGGGCATGATTGGCAAGAGGCGAGTACTAGAGGAGTGTTCCAAAGAAGCAATAACATGGTACACGCTATTACGCCACACACGACTGTTGCGTGAAACGTCGAGTCTCCATTCAATAATAGTCAAAATAGTAGAGGTTATTCCAAAAAGAGTTGCATGCGTGCCCTCGGCGTTGCTTCTTTGAGTTAAAATCGACTTGTGTGCATCGCGGCGCGTCTGATTCAAGTTGCAAAACGTGAGCACGAAAGCTTCGCTGGGTGAAATCGCAGTCTGCTTGGAGTAGTTCTTTTTCATATTGTTCGTCAGTGCACTGGGCGATGGACGCCGAGAGCTGTGCCAATGGGCTTCACAGAACAAGGACCGTTCGATGGCGATGGACCAAGACCTGAGAGACCGTTGCTGGAGCTGGATCCACCAAATTTGTAAGGAGATCGCTTACGTTCTGGTGGTTAAGAAGACTATCGAAAGTCGTGTCTACATGTACTACACGATCAGAGTCGGTACAATGGTCCTCATCCGTGATCTAACCGAATCATAGAACCAAATAGACAAGAAGACGAGTGTTCCAAAGAAGCTAGTGGTCTTGCCGATCAATTTGCTGATCGATTGCTTGCTATTGATGTTTTTAAAGTCAGTTTAGAAGTAGCCGTTTTTCAGCTCATGGTGATCGCCGTCATTGTGTGTGCTTCTTTATTGTTCATATTTATTTGTTGTTCTTGTGTGTGTTTTTCATCTTCTTTGCACATCAACGCGTGCTCAAAAAGATCACGACATTTGGTGGCGCGGCTGTTGTAAAAGGGTTTGCTCTGGACTGTCCGTGACACCAGAAGAAGATGGTGGCGCCGTAACGAGTATCTGACACAAAAAGTACGCAACAGTTGCACACGCCATGGTTCCAAGTGGTAGAACATACCACCAAGATCCTTCTTGTAGTCGCAACGCAATGACGGTCAAGGCAATCGGAATAAAGATTCCAGGCGCCATTCCTACAGCGGGGTGATGCAGCAATCGAATATGGTACCAAATGGCCCCAAAATGAAACGTCACAATATACCATTGCACCGCGAGAATAATCTGGTCATTTTCGGCAAACTTGAAATTGCTAAAGGCGACCAAGGCGAGAGCACATCCTGCCACTGGCCATCCCCACCAAACCATGTTGTTGCTGTCCTTGAAGGCGCCTCGTAAGCATCCTGTAAACGGCTCTGTAATTCCTAAAATGGCATGCAACGAAAATGCAATCGATTCGATTGCTCGAAACGTAAAGTCCAATGGGTTAACGACTGCTGCGTCGGCGCTTGACATGATGGCAGCTAGTCAAAAGGATGATATGATGGTGACTCTTCTGTTGTTTTGTGATGGATGTTCTCAGTTCAGTCTCATCTCCGCAAGCATCATGCCCTTTCTTCCTATGGATAAGGTTTTTAATCGTACAAGACTGTGAAGCTCATAACCCGTGAAGCTCATTGGAATCCTCTGAGTTTCCTAGCGGGCTAGCCGATAAACTCCATGGAAGATGATGTCAGAGCCTACTGCTTGGGCAACACAGAGGATCGAATGATTCGTAACTGTCCCGAACTACTATACAGTTAGTAGGCACGACATTCGTAATGGGTCTCTGCTCTCTCTAGAGGCGATTGACTCACTCACTCTACTCTCTACGAGTAATATAGGAGGGTTGTATTGAGTGGACTATATTTACTATTAGCTATTGCTTGTTCTCCATGATGCAAAACGAGGATTGCTTGCTTTGGCCGTCCCCTACCGATTATTCTTGTTGATATTGGATAACGTGTCCAGTGTTTGCTTATACGGAAACTCCTCTCCGTAATGATTCCGTAATATTTCACGCGCTCGCTCAATCTCGTCGTCATCGTTCTTCTTGTTGTCGCTCGAAGCATCATCATTGCAACGACGACGACGACGACAAGAGCGCAATAATAGAAGTCTCAATAGTTCATATGCAATGGTAACGTGGTTCTCTGGGCACTGCGATAGTTCCATAGATTTCAATGCAAGTTTCTGAAACCCAATCGCCAGTTCGATACTAGTACCATCATCCTCCTCCTCCTCATCCTCATCGTCAATAGCAAGAATCGACTGTTGTAGTGCAGTGTCTGACATTGCCTTGCCAAACATGTTGGATTGCAAAATATGATGTGGAGCATTTTCTGCCTGTTGCAATGCTTCCAAAGCTCCAAAGTTCCCACCCACAATGACGTGTTCGATGAATTGCATGGCTTCAAAGTCATTGGCAGCCGCAGCACTGCCATCATTGTCGTGCGTCGTCATTGTTTCCTCCTCCGCAGTAGTAATAATGCACGCACTACAGTGACAAATAAATCCATGTGACTCCAAAAGTTCTTCTCGTCTTCTGCTGTACACGACGGCAGTTGTGTTTCCATCATCATCGACTGTTGTTGATAATACTCCAACGATTGGACCATAAGAGATTGTAATGGCTTCGTGTGCTTGAATTGGTCGAATCGCTCTCAATGTGATGCTTTCATGATTGCTACTATTACCGTCGTCGAATGTGACAAATGTGTTGGGACAACACGAGTGGTTGGCAGCGGATGCCAGAATGTACAATCCAATGCCTCTGGCATGTTCAGCCCCAATTTGCATCATGCAGTGCGGTAGTACATCTGCATGCTTGTCATCATCATCCAGTAATAATAAGTCTACCGGTAGTTCCGTTTCCATTAGATTCTTGACCGTGAAGGAGTTTAAGGAAACGCGTCGTATCGCATCCACAACGTCGTCTTTGGACAGTCTTGACAATCTTTCATACTTGCTTGGTGTTGTTGTTGTTGCTGATGCTGCTATCCTTGCCATTATTTGATCAGCTCCCCATGAAAACAGAGCTGCCTTTTGTAAATCGTCGCCGCCGTTCTCGTCGTCATCGTCATTGGCTGATGATGATGACACCAAGTCTTGAAAGGTTCTTTGTGATTTGTTGTTGTTGTTGTCTTCTTCTTGTTGTTGCGACGCCTGCGCAATCAGTGCATTCATTGCGACTTGTACCATGGCGGGCAATGCATCGTCGTCGTCGTCATCGTCATTGTCGCTATACGCAAACGCGGGCTCACGCAGCAATACTTGTCCGGGCAAAACATGATTCTTTGTGCGTAACTCTGTTCTTCCAAATAATAATGTATTGTCAGAACAACAACATGCGGCGTACACATTAATATCATTATTCGAACATGCTCCCTGTTCGTTACTTATATCATCATCGGACATGCCAGAATAGCTAGACTAGTAGTGTAGTGAACTATTGCTAGTCTACTTTCAACTCTGAGGCTCTCTCTTCATGGTTTGAGTTTGGTTGGTTGGGTGTGATGAGCGGAATCAGTACCGATCACTAGCTGTATTGGTACTGTCACAACAATTTCCAATCTGACCCAACCCTACTATGGGTAAGGTTAATTCTTGCTTCATTTTGGCCGCTTGTCGGTGCGTCAAAGAAACTGGCTGCCATCTTTCTACGAAATTTGTACTACTTACTTGTCTGATTCTCTTTCTACGAGAGTTTCTACAGTCGATCATTACTACAGTTCTGAGTAGGCGGTAAGTGGTTGTGTGGCAGCTCCACTCGCAATAATACATATCAAGTTGATCAAGTAGTGTTGACCATGGCCGCCCGTCCTCTCGTTTCTGTATTCTCGCTCACCGGCGACAAGGCCGGTGAAACGACGCTTCCTGCTGTGATGACAGCTCCATTGCGTCCTGATATTGTTCAATTCGTTCATACGAACATGAACAAGAATCATCGTCAAGCCTACTCTGTGAATATTCATGCTGGAAAGAGAGCTGTCGCGACTTCGTGGGGAACTGGACGTGCCGTCGCTCGTATTCCTCGTGTCGGTGGTTCCGGTACGTCTCGTTCGGGACAGGGTGCCTTTGGTAACATGTGTCGCGGAGGACGCATGTTTGCTCCCACCAAAACGTGGCGCAAGTGGCACTTTAAGATTAATACTTGTCAGAAGCGTTACGCCGTGGCTTCCTCTCTTGCTGCCTCGGCTGTTCCGGCCCTTGTCATGGCTCGTGGACACAACATTACGGAAGTTCCTGAGATTCCTCTTGTTGTAGAGAATGCCATGGAATCTACCAAGAAGACTTCCCAGGCCAAGGATATCTTGACGGCCATTGGTGCTGCTCCGGATGTCGACAAGGCTGCCAACTCCAAGCAACTTCGTGCTGGTAAGGGTAAGATGCGCAACCGTCGTTACACCCTTCGTCGTGGACCTCTTGTCATTTACGCCTCCAACGATGGTGTCGAACAAGCCTTTCGCAATCTTGCCGGCGTTGAGTTGTGCTGCGTCGATCGCCTCAATTTGCTCCAACTCGCACCGGGTGGACACATGGGACGATTCTGTATCTGGTCTCAAGCTGCCCTCGAGAAGCTCGAAGTCATTTACGGCAAGGACGGCAAGCGCATTCCTACCGCTCCAATGATGAATGCTGACTTGGCTCGTATCATTAACTCTGATGAAATCCAATCCGTCTTGAATCCTGCCAAGGAGGGCAACAAGACGTATGCCAAGAAGCGCAATCCATTGCGCAATGTTGATGCACTCGAAGCGTTGGATCCTTATGCTGCCGAAGCTCGTCGTGGTGCGGCTCGTCGGGATGCCGAAGCGACCAAGAACAAGGCGGCCTCGCTCAAGAAGAAGCGTGACAATTATGCCAAGTTTGCCGCACAGGGCACCAAGTTTTACGATGCCGTGTCGGCGCAGGGTGATGTCTGTGAAGGAGGATTCAATATGGAAGAGTAAACGAAATAAGCGTAATTCTTTTGATGTTGAATTTCAGTCCTTGTTGCTTTTTGTAGTTGATGGACGAGAAACCGAAAACTACTTCCAGAGATAGACTAGATCTAGTGCTTGTCTGCGAAAGGTCCTTCTATAAAGAACAAAAGCGACTGCATTGCGCTTAGTACAAAGAGACACTTTCCCGCCTCAAGTGTGTGCTTGTGGGTGGTGGACTTCTTGGAAGTGCAGAAGTCCAACTTGCGGGAGTGGACATGCTAGCATTGTCATGTGTCGCAATCTAGCCACTTATCGCCTACACGTAGCTGCTGCTCCACTGTCGGTAGTGTATTATTAAAAAAGTATAATGAGAAAATCAGATGCTACAAACTCCAGTATACCTAGAGTAGATAAAGAATTACTTCATGACATCGGCAGGAGACAGGAAAGTCATCACATGGAGTGCGAGGTCCGGCAACGGAAGTACCTTTGACAGCGTTGTGAAGTAGATTCGTTTGGCTAGGAATCGTTGGAAACCATTCAATCCAGTACTAACCTTCATAGTTCGAAGGTTAATCAAGGGCAAGATCTCAAACGAATGAAGGTACTTGTCCAAGTCTTGGGCCATCTTCAAGGATGCATTGCAGTAGCCACCCCCGAGACGTCCACGTCCACGACCACCGACGCGTCTGCCGAGCTCTTCTGTGATACGCCTCCTCTTAATATGGTTTGAGTTGGCTTTTGCCACGTCAAACGGTGTCTTGCCGTCTTCATCTCGAATCAAAAAGATGGATGGGCATGTCCAAGTCGACTCGACTCCACTTGTGGCCAG
>JAVCKV010471337.1:0-11947 GCA_032274145.1 Herpochondria borealis | reverse complement strand
ACCTGTTGCACACATTAGTGCCGTCGGTTTTTGAAACGATACAGAGAAACGATTTTTTAACAAGCAAGTAAGCAACCGTCGACAATTTCAGTGGATTTGGAGATCTTCGGAGAATGAATCGATTTGGGTTCTCATCAAGCAAGATATTTTAGAGGCACACAAATTACTTGACTCACTCACTCATTCTCAAACTATCGATACCTGGTAAGGTACGAGAACCAATCGTCAGATCTACTTGTCTCTTGCTTACCCTCACCCTCACCCTCACCCCCACTCATTCGACATTTCGTGTATGGTACTCGACTTGCGAAACCAATCTCCAAATCAATATCTTTCACAGAACAACAAAAAGAAGCAAGAAAATTGTAAGAAATCAAAATGGCCCCTCCTTCCATTCCCGCAAACCCATCAGGCGCTACCATGAAGGCCGTCTGTTTCACCAAGTTTGGGCCAACTGTGGACGCCTTGTCGGTGCACACGACGATTCCCAAGCCCTTCATTTCCTCTCCAGATGACGTCCTCATCAAGGTTCACGCCGCATCTCTCAATCCGATTGATAAAGGTCGTGTTGCTGGTGGACTGTCAATGCTAATGCCTGAGCAATACGACACTACTGTGTTGGGATATGATGTCTCTGGTGTCGTAGAAGAGGTGGGAGAGTCTGTGACCACCATCAAGCCGGGAGACGAAGTGTGTGCTCGCATTGAGAGCACTGCCAAGTACGGTGCCTTGGCCGAGTACGTTGTCGATCATCAAAACTCCTTTGGTATCAAGCCATCGAACATTTCCTTTTCTCAAGCAGCCGCTGTGCCCCTCGCCGGACTTACTGCGTTGCAGGCACTCAAACACGGAGGTGTCACAAAGGGCTCCAGAGTTTTTATTGCTGGCGGAGCTGGAGGTGTCGGATCCCTTGCGATCCAGATTGCCAAAACCATGTTGGGAGCCTCCTTTGTCGCCACAACTGCTAGCCCAGGTGCTGGTATGGAGTTGTGCAAGAAGATGGGAGCCGACCAAGTGATTGATTACAGGTCTCAAGACTTTGAGAAGGAATTGGCAGGACAAGACTTTGACATGGCGTTTGATACCTGTAACGAGGCAGGTCGCATGGGAAGCATGCTCAAAAAGGGCGGCAAGATTGTTTCCATCTCTGGAACTCCCAGTATCGAAGCCATCGAGTCTGTGGCTTCGCCCAATCTCATTGTGAGGCTCTTTATGTGGTGGTCGCGCAACCGTGACGCAGAGCGTGCAGCCGCTACAAAGGAAGGAACGTGGGACTATATCTTTATGCATCCTTCTGGTAAGGACTTGAATGACATGGCGGAGCATTTCAAGAGCGGAGCCATGGAGGTGGTAATCGATACCGAAGCGCCTTCTTTGGAAGAGTTCAAGGTCGCAGCCGAGAAATTGTGGTCTGGAAAGTCCAAGGGCAAGTGTGTCATCAAGATTGCGTAGAGTTGAGGGGGTTCTCGTTGCAACGTTCAAATTTTGTAGTCTCATATCAAGAACATTCGTATAAATATTGTATGTTACCAATTCAACATTGCCTTGGGGGAGGCAAGCGCAAAGGCACCATGTATTGCATATTGTGACGTTTCAATGTTTTGTGTCGATGTTTCCTTGACTCGCGGAAAGGGTTGATGAGTGCACCAAAGGTGTACGTACGAAAGGGACAATCTGGGGTGAAGAAAGCAGCCGACGTTCCGATATCATACAAGTTACGCTTTCTGTGATATTCTGGTGGTTCGGTGGCGTGGTTCTAACAGAGAAACCAAGAAGGGAGCAGATGAAGACATACAATATCTATTTTCTAAACTACAAAACTCACATGGATCCCCTACCGTGCCTGCGTTCTCCGAAGGACACGTACATGCTTGACTGACTCGTCTCCATTAGATACTAGCTCATGATAATGATTCAGCCAGGTTCTTGTGCGTCCCTTGCTCTTTGCCGTTAAATTTCCTGTTGGGTGGTCCATGATCTGGGCGAGAATGATGTGGTGCTCCAAGATCTGGGCGAGAGCGATTTGGGGGAGAGTGCTGCAGCTATCCGAGCTCCCCAAGATTTCGATTCAGTGACCTCTACAAAGTCCGGTTGCTCAGCCTTTTGCATGCAGGTTGTACAGAAGGCAGATTTACACTCATGAACGTTGGAAAATGGGAACTGGTGAAGATTGGACACACGCGGTGGCCAAGTGAGTTGAGGTGTCCCCCTCTCAACAATTTCCGCTAGATCATCTTGCTCTTGTTCCTCCTCCTCCTCCTCCTCAGATTTTGTTGGTTTAACGAGCACTTCGTCCTGAACTTGGTCCTTTCCGCGACGCACTTTCCAGCATATGCAGCAACATAAACAGAGAGCGACGATAATCAGAAAGAGAAGGAGGAGAATAGCGACAAGACTCAGTTTGTTCTCTTCCTGCCTTTCTTCCAGGATTTCTGCTCCAGCAACAACTGGAGGACTTCTTTCATGCCTTTCATTCTCCATTTCCAAAGTTGCCAAGAACCCTGTAAAGTTGTTTTCGAATCCGTAGCCGACATGGTATGGAAAGTCAAAGTCGTCCGGAACAGGACGCGGTCCAACGTTTCCGGTAATGTTGAAGTTGATGTTCAGAAAGCTTGTGATAAATTCCAGAGCAAACAGTTTCTGATCTGTCACCTCCACGGCCGTTGTTATGATGTCGAATGTGGTGTTTGGTGCAGTATTTTCATTGACGAAAATTGTAACTGCGGATTCAAATGGTTCGAGATCTACTTCTTCATCTGTGTCAGGGAGGTGCACGTTGAAGGCATCCGTCATGGAAATGAACTCTGTGGTCGGTACAGAGGACACGGATGGTAATCCAGACGGAGCTATTGACGGGCTGGGGCTTGGAGCGGGACTGTCCGTGGGGCTTCCAGAAACTCGTTCTGAGGGCTGATCCGAGGGGACAAGGGAAGGGGCTGCAGATTGCGAAGGAAAGGAGCTGGGTACTCTTGAACTAGTAGGAAGGACGGTGGGGGTTTCAGAAGGGCTTGGACTCGGCGCGGGAGAGTCAGACGGAGTCATGATAGGCGCTGGGGATGTGCTCGGAACTGTGGTTTCGTCAAGCCTTCTCTCCCTCAAAAGACCGGTTGCAGAATCTCCACGCTCCGCAAGCAGCAACAGGGCGACGGCAAAATTTGTAATTTCAGCTCTCATGATTGTCTGTAGATTATAGGCACGTCTTTCGAGAGGTATTCAAGAGAAAGTTGGCGCGGGGGTTGCTTCTGAAAGTAAAGTAAAGAGTTGAACGCAGTGAAGGTCTTTTGGTGGGATGAGCCGAAGAGTCAAAATGTGAGGAACGGCAGGCGTAGCGTAGATCGCCGAAGCGTGTACCAGTCAGGTGAACTCTGCTCTCCCGCTAAATAACGATACAAGAATCGAGCCTTCTTAAACGGCTCGATATTACTCTGAATATATCCCTCAAGCCTATATAAAGAACATTCCATACACATTCAAGTTGCTCCATGATACACATGTTTGTTGATGTTACGTCTGAATATGATTCTATACACATACTCATGGGGTTATTTAAAACTACGTACATGAATACATTTATGATACAGATTTTTATCATAAACTCTCTATACCAGTTATACTCTGACCTTCTGCATGCCTTTTGCGCTTGACATTTCACTGAATAATGTCATCCAATACTGAAGCCCAGTATACAAGACCATAAATCTAGTGTACTTACGGGTAATGTCCCCGCGCGTTGTACACGTCACCTATGCTACTGATTTTCGTCGATGAGAACTCGTGGGAAGCCGAATCTACGGACGGTGGACAAAAGTACTTAGAATATAATATTGATACACTTAGGATGGAATAAATCAGCAAATTCGATACACGACGTAATCACTATGAAAAATAGTTGTCACGATCGGTTGGGTGGGCATCGGTTCCAAATTTCTGAAGTCAACAGTTGAGCTTACAGTACACAGTAAGGAAATTCTACAGAGCGAGATGATCCCACCAAAAGAAAATTCAAAATGTGAGTGAAGACAAGACCCAAGTTCACTCCAACCTTGCGGAATTCCTCAAGCTCCAACCCTCGAACATCGACTCATAGAAGTCAGAACGGCTCAATCAATAATGAATCTTTTGTTTATCCTTTTTGCTTCATGTCTGGTAGGAATCAAGGCTCAGAACGTGAAAGTGTAAGTATGTTTCGCGCTTTCTACTTTATACATATAACACACTCACTCACATCTCACATTCTTCACCTTACCATTGGTTGACTCTTACGCATGTTTTGCAGTGCGGCATACTACTATCCATGGCACTCTGACGATTTTCATCGAGGTCAAGGCTATCTGCGCGAATTTCTGGGTCAAGGCCCTCAGTTGGGAGAGTACGATGATAGAGATCCCGCCGTCATTCGACAACACATGGAATGGAGCGAGCAGGCCAACATTAGTGTTTGGATTACCAGCTGGTTTGGACCTGGTTCAAGGGAAGACTCTACTATGCTGTCTAGCGTCATGCCTACTATTGAAGGGTCTAACCAGCAATTTTGTTTGTTCTATGAGACTGCTAACCGTATCGGTACGGACTTCCCGTCTCTTCATAAGGTTGTTGATGACATCAACTACATGATTGACTTCTTCGTGTTTCACCCCAACTATTACCACATTAACGGTCGACCAGTCTTATTCATTTACATCACACGAGTGTTGGATAGACTCGATATCCTTGCTGAGACACTGCTTCTGATACGAAGTGCCGGGGCAAAACGAAACGTTCATTTCTATTTGGTGGGAGATCACGCTTTTGGGCAACCCCCCGCCACTGCGCTCATGGCCTTTGATTTCCTCGATGCCGTTTCGAACTACGATGTGTATGGCTTGTTGGGCCGGTTCTATGTTGGCCCCGAGCGACTTGCAGAGTATTATGAGCAGCAGACTCAATGGAGTAATCGGGCCAAGTTGCAGAATTGTGCGTTTATGCCCGCTGTGACGCCGGGATTCAACGATCGGGGTGTGAGGCTCGACAAGGACCATCAACCACTTGCTCGAAAGCTGACAGAGAATGGAGAATTCGGTTCTCTTTTTCGGTCGTCTTTAATTCATGCCATGGAAATCGTGGATCCTGACTCTGACAATCTGCTCGTGGTCACCAGTTTTAACGAGTGGCATGAAGATACGCAGATTGAACCTACCGTGGGAGCTCTCGCAAGTCCGCCATACTCAGGCTTGCAGCAGAATTTGACTTTGGGAGTCGAATACGAAGGCTATGGTACGAGGTATCTCGATATATTGCGCGAAATGACGACACCAGGAACACCTGCTGCCTCGACGCAACCTTCGCAAGCTGTGTCAGCATCACCATCAGTCAAAGCATCTACGAGTCCTTCTCAAATGCTACCAGAAACACCGTCTGCGAGTCCAGCTGTTGATATGAGTCCGGCAGTGATGCCATCAGATCCAAACGGGGGGATATGCGATGACTCGAAAGAGCTTAGGTTCCCAACTCGGAACAATGGGAACCAGCGGTGTGTTTGGTTGGCAGCGCGACCAGAAGAGCAAGAAATCTACTGCCGTTCAAACGAGACCGCCTACCACGTTTGTGAAGAAACATGTGGCAAGTGTGAGGATGAATGTGAAGATACAAAGTACCGTTTTGAGCACGAGGGTATAAATCGAACATGTCTCTGGCTTTCACTTCGTGGACATGTACAGGATGAAGTGTGTATCAGCGGTAACGCTGCACATGACACGGTCTGCCCGGAGACCTGCGATTCCTGCGACTTTGTTCGGTAGTTAACGCGTTTCGTGTTCAATTTTGAGTAGAGTACCCTACATGTTAGAAATAATGTCTACAGTATATTGCCTTTAGTTTTATGGCTTAGTGGTGTCTACTTCTTGATGGAGCCCCAAATGGACGGCTTTTCAGGGCAAACCGATATTGCTGCTTGTTTAGGGCATGTTTTAGCCAGTTCAGGCAACAGAACATTCTGATACTCGTTGGCAGCAAAGTTGGCAGCTCTTTTTAGAAGCCGTTTGTAGATCTGGATCTCATCGCATAGGAACTCGCACAGGTTTTCCAAGCCCTCCGCACTAACAGTACGATTCTCCATGGGGAGCTCATCACTTGAGAAGTGATTGAAATGCTGGGTTCGTTGAAACGCGCTTCCTGTTCCATTCAATGCCTTGTCAACACTGTTGAGATCTTGAACCATATATTCAGTGCGAACAACAAAGATTTGTTTTTCATCAGCACTCATTAAGAGATCTGTAAAATAGAAGGAGAAATCGTAGTTATGATGTGCCATGCCAAAAAACTTCTCGTCGATGAGGCCCGAGAAGACCTTCTTTGCCAACATCGGGCAATCGTTCTCTTGATTGCTTCGCTCTGTTAAGCCCTTCGTCAAAGCTTCGTCGAGAGTAGGATAGCACTCGTAAAATTTTGGCCGATTCCCAAAGACGAATTTTCCAACATTATCTCTTCTCAACTGGGAATTGGCTGGATGCTCGTAGATCCAGCTGCTCTTGATTCGTGCAACGGGGTCCCGAATCAAAACGATCCAATCCTCGTACTTGTCAATATCGGGTTTGTTCAAATGATAGTAGTGAGGTCCTCGTTTCTGAATCGTATTGGGAAATTGAGGCCACTTAATGGTCCGCTCCATCGAAACGCCTCCACACTTCCCCAGATGAACAACTCCGATTGTCGCGTCGGAGGAAAGTCTGCGGAGGTGACCTGATGCTTCTTGAACCCCATCAGCGATGAAGTTGACTACACAAGCTCCAAGAAGCAAAACCAAGACGAGGCTTCGTTTACGAACTGCCATACTGAGTGAGGAAGGAAGCACTTCGTTGACTAGAGGATGGCGTAGAAGGGGCGAAATAAAGTGTCCTCAATGTCGAAAGAGGCAAAATGTGACTGAAAAGCCGTTCCGAGCTAAAAGCTTGAAACTCCTAGGACGTAGAATGTCAATAGGCATGTGACCGACAATAATGTCGCAATCACGTCTTCTACTATTTACTGTAACATCTACTACTGTTGCTCATATTAGCTGATCTAGCGAGCATGTGTATCGGATTTGTGACGAGTTTTTGTACGTGGAAATACCGTGAGCTACTGAATTCAGCGATGTTCTTCGCCTGCCGCGTCTCACATTTTGCCAAATTTGCCACTCTCGAATAGCACCCGAGCCAGCGAGAGCACTCGAGGCGTTGGCTCTCGTTAAGACAGGTATAACCCATTCCTTTCAAAGCTGCCCCCGCGCCCACAATCTCTTACATACCCTTCAAAGACGTGCCAAATATCCATGAGAGCTGCGATGCTGTTGTTCGTCCTCGCCTTCTTCCTGGTGGCGGGTGGTGGGGATTGTTCTAATGATGTTGATCTTCAGAGAGAAAGAAGACTTGCTGAAAGCACTGTTCCCACCACATCTCCAGCGCCCAACATGGTACCTTCCGAATCTCCAGCACCCAGCCCCAGTCCTTCTGTCTCCCCCTCCTTCGTTCCATCAATTTCAAGAGCACCCAGTTCGACCCCCTCCAATTCCGTTGTTCCTTCGCGTGCTCCATCAAGCCAGCCCTCACTAAGAGGTTCCACTTCTCCCACCGATAGTCCCGCTCCAAGTCCCAGCCCTACAAGTATTCCCTCTGCCATACCATCAGCATCACCGTCCGCCGAACCAAGCGCCAGCCCGACAAGCGTTCCCTCTGCCATACCATCAGCATCACCGTCCGCCGAACCAAGCGCCAGCCCGACAAGGGTTCCCTCCGGGATACCATCAGCATTACCATCAGCTAACCCTTCAGCTCTTCCGTCGGCTTCTTTGGTGCCCAGTAGCAAACCATCTGTCTCTCGTGCGCCAAGTAGCATGCCATCCTCTTCGCCAACCACGGCGTTCGTCGGCATGACAGATGCTTTCACTGTGCATCTTCCCGACACAGATGAAGAAGTCGATCTCGAAGTGTTTGAATCTGCAGTCCATGTTTTTGTCAGCGAAAACATTGCGCCAAACTCCACATTCATCATCATTATTATCATCGTTGAGGTGACAAGTCAGAATCTGGTCACTGTGGAAAATGTTACAAGCTTTGTGGATATCTACTTCAACATTACTGGAAACGTCGGACCGCGCCCTGTCCCATGGGACTTCGATTTTCCTTACTATGTTGGTTATGGATTTGAAAACAATCTAACGGGGTTTTTGGGGACTTTGGAGGAGGAGAAAGAGAAGGCCGAGCATGGTCCTCCAGTTGTTGGTGTTTCAGATTCGGAAGTCGAAGAAAGGCCAAAAGAGAACAAGTTGGATACTGTCGCCATCATCTTCATTGCCCTTTTCCTCCTTTTCCTTCTCTTGCTACTGCTCTGTCTATGCTGGAGGTGCTGCCACCGAAAGGTCCTAACTCAGGATGAAGAGGTCATTGGACCAACTGAATCAGATGAATTGGTGGAAGAAGAAGACCAAGATGATGACGATTACACCGAGATATCCGAAAAGCCATCAGAACTAGGATGGCCACCAAAGGCGTCCAATCTTCACAAGTACCCGTTTTCCAACGTTCATGACTGCAAATCGGCCTACTGTCCGACCTGCGTGAACAAGGCCGATGAGGGGGAAACAGGCTTTGTGGATGTCACCGAATCCAAATCATTTGGAGCGCGCATAGCTGCAGTGTTCTCTCCAAGATCATTATCACTCAGAAGTACATGGAGCACCCCAAGGAGCACCGGGAGGAGCACTGGGAGGAGCACTGACGATGATGTGTCAAGGTAGAAAAAATATGCCTGGATGGATCGCTAGTTCCGCATGGAGGCGAGTCGAATAAGGACTCCAGAGTACACATAGGTTGGGGATCATGTAATTCTTAGCAACTTGATATTACACGTTAACACATTACATCTCTATGAGCTCTTCGTGGTTGCAACCTGAGAAGATGGGATGCATAGAGCTGAAGAGTTTATTTTTGCTCGTGTGGTAGGAAACTTCTAGTTTGGGATCGTACATGTATGTTAGAGGTGATGACGCAAGTAACGTAACAAGCACTTTATTAGGACGCTGATAGCTGTTTCGATTTGGTCCTGATTCGAACGTGCTCTTTCAGTACTCTGATCTCCAGTTCTATCGTTGCAATATCCAGTTCCTTGGCACGAGTTGACGACTGCACCTGAGCAATCTTGTCCAGGAGCTTCTTCTTGTAGGGCGGCCCAGGTGATTCTTGTGATGGATACGTCATGGACGACTCATCTTGCCACCTCACGACCTTTGGAAGATGCGACTTGTCAGTCTTGTTGTCGTAAAGGTTGGAAGTCGATAGTGATCGACCAACACCAGGTCTAGATCTACTAGTACATGTACTTGTACTGCTTTTACTTTGGGGTCCACAAGAAGCAGAACTGTTTGTCGTACTCGTCATGGGCGATGGTCGCAGTGAACGAGAACTATGCATGCGACGATAGAACCGCCGTGGAGTAGGTCTAGAGGAAGAGGACATGGTAGATTGATTGATTTGAAGGGTGGTGTGAGAAGTGAGAAGCAGATCAATGGTCGCTTATCCCGTCTCCCGCCAGAAAGATGACCCCAGACTGGTACTCGGAGTAATACACTCGACAAAAATGACCCCAGTTCTCTAGTGTTACCGTAGGTACCTGTACTGGTACTGGATGATTGTGTCCTAAACCGTGCGGGGTTAATAAGAGCTCACTATTTTGTTGATTTTAAAACATCGAATTCCATAGCTCCAAACCGCCCAAAATGAGTCTGCCCCCTCTCTGGATAAGAAGTCACGGGTCAACGCATCTTGATAATCTTGTAGAATACCAATCTGATCGTTTGCTGCGAACTTTTCAAGGCTCTGTTACTGATTTCTTTCGCATCTTTTCGCCTATCTCGTGTCGTTGACGAACAAAACCTGCGACAGGCGCGAAATGAGCAGTGTAGAAGGCCACCAGTTCCGAATCTCTAACAAGCACATGGGGAAACTTGAGCTGATTCTGAGAAGTAGTCTTGGGGCCCGCACCAATCACATTCAAGATGCACAAAATTTCCACGTTGGCGTGTTTTTTCTTCAGCAAAGCTCCGGCTTTGTTCAGCCCGCTAACAGCCTTTGGGAGATCGGCGTTCACTGTATCTTGAATGAGAACGAAGCACCGTGCCTTGTCCATTTGCTCCGCAACAAACGCACGGTCGATAAAGGGATGATTTGATTTTTCTGGACTGTAGTACTTCTCTATCAACGGCGAATTTCCTGCTTTGGAGAGTACAGCTCTCTTGGTGGTGCTGCCTGTCATGTCGAACAACGACTCGGCGCAAACTGTCAAACCGGATGGATACATGAGCGTCTTGAACCATTCTTCTCGCTGATTAGTAATGGTAGAAGCAACGTGTACTTCCACTGCCGCGGAGAGCACTGGCAACTTTAACTTCGCTCGGAAGAGGTCGTAGCTCTCACCAAGCTGTTCCAACTGCTTTGCATCCTGAACGAATGCGAATTCACAGTTGAACAAGTTATAGAGGGGATGACCCGTGTCAACCTCGTGATTGCCGCCGCCTCCCTTCGTCATGACTCCAAAGGCCCCACAAATTAGGGCAGGAGGCACAGCCTGTCTATGGTCCAGGTAAGTTTCCACTTCTGTTTTTGATGCTTCGATTCCTTTGCACTGGGCCACGATGAAGGTTTTGATGGCTGTGATCGTTTCCTCTGACACGCGCTCTCTCCACCTGTCGTAGACTTTGCCGAGGATCCCTTGCACGGACGGGGTTTCAAAGTCACCTAGCGCCCGGGCTGCAAAAACCATAGATCGAAAGTGGAATCCAGACGCAGCGATGAGCAAGGATTTGACTTGATTCATCGGACGTTGCCCTAGATAGGGTCGCAAGATTACTTCTGCTGCGGTTTCGTCGGGGGCTTCCGGTGTCCAAGTTAGCACTGTTGCTCCGCTGGCCGTATAAAAAGGGGCGTCTATCAGAGATGTCACAAACACATGACAGAGCTTCTCTGTGGTCTTGGCGCACCTCATGGCGACCCTACCTAGCTCGGACACGACATCCTGTACGATACTGAGCGCATGGGTGTCGGACTTGAGCGCCATGATTTCGTCCACGCCAACAACCACGCCCGTCGCTGCACCGCAATATTTCATCAGCTGATGCGCAACAAACTTTTCAAGGAGTTCGATGTCAAGGTTCACAAGAGCTGTACCGGTTAGGAACACGTGGCATCTGGCGTGAGGGATCTCGGCCAAACGAAGCAGAATTCGGAGCAAGACTGCTTCCCGTGGTTTTTGGCGGTCCACCTCCAAGCTTTGGTCCAGGTTGTAAGTAATATAGATCCCTGGCTTCCCAAGAAGTTTTGGAGCTTCCAAAAGAAGGTGGGACTTTCCACAACCGCTGCCAAGACGGATCCCAACCACGCGGCACGCCCGATTATCCGCCTGATCCTCGCTCGGCTCAATCTCGTTACCACTTTCCCTTAACACAGCTTTGTTCACTTGTGCCGCTATATTTCTATCGATCTGGCCACACTGCTCTACTAACATCCTCGTGAGATTCTTGGGCCCATCTTTGTTTTTGCCTATCCAAGTCGTTGTGACCTTGATAGGATTGCATTTTTGGTCATCCGGTTCTTCGCCATCCCCTTTGTAGGTTTCGAGAGTTTTGGCAAAACGGGTCCAAGCATCTCCATACTTCTCTGACCTTATCAATCCCTCCAATGCCTTCGCTTCCTCTTCTTTTGTTTCTCCCTCCTCGTCCCTAACTCGTTTCCTGTTTACAACTGTTTTTTAAGCAGCATATTGCTGTTAGACCAACTTTTGAAATACCTTATTCAGAGGAAATAATTTCTGTATTCGAAGCAACATTTGAATACAAAAATGAATACAAAAACAACGCAACTTACCCTGCTGCGTCACCACCAGAGCAGTAGCCTTGCTCTGTCCTGGCCCAGAGCCTCCAGGGGCTGCAAAATAGTCC
>JAVCKV010471226.1:0-11948 GCA_032274145.1 Herpochondria borealis | reverse complement strand
AATCTGTGATCGCACTGGGCAAGAGCTGTGTAGTTCGACTCGTCTGGCAGATGCTTGCTGCGGGTCGACAAACATTCTCATCGCCATCCCCTCTGGAGTCGATCTGAGGGAATGTGCGAGGCTTGCCAATACGGTTATTCAGGAATTGTAAGTGAAAAGGAAAAGAAAGATTTGTGTTGTGTACTTGCTACCTTAGACTCATCAATTTCCACGCAACATCTCATTCATCCAGCATCACTTCAATTCCAAACAATAACGATAGCAACCTCTCTTGTTCGTTCCGTTCAATGAGTACCATCGGCACGACTGCTTCATTCTCAAAAGAGATATAATAGCAATAGCTCTATTGCAGATATACAAAACTCGTCGAGCCAGGTCAACTGGGTTTCAAACAAGCCAAGACGCTGCTGCTTCGAGGAGGACCGGATGCGTCGTTGCTGCAATCCAGTGCCAATCTAAATCACGTACATAGGGTCTTCTACTAATAGTACGAGTAAGCATGTAGTGGAAGACGGCACATAATGCTCCACTATTCGATGCTTTGCCTGACAAAGACACAGATTCTTTGTCCAAATCTCGGATCTTTGTCCAGCTAGCCTCGTGTTTTCTGTGGATCAGTGCTCACTTCAGCTGTTTCGGAGTGACGCTGTGATAGGTTGATATGGGAGCTCCATCGAGCCTCCGCCAGCAATGGGGTGGCCGAGGTTTCAGCAACGATTACACTCAGTATCCGATTTGACTGTCCCTCAACAATGGCTCAGAGTTTCTTTGCAAGCTCGGCCACCTGCTTCTTGTCCTTATGAAGCAGTGCCATGGATTTGCAGTCCTTCTTGTGATTGGGCCAGTCATTCTTCTGGCATTCTCTTGAGCAGTATTGCACAACTCCGCATCCAGAGCATTGTTTGAGATTATTAGTCGCCGTGCAGCTCATCGTAGATCCTCCATACGCCTGACTACTTCGTGCAACAGGGCCATTGCACCTGATGAACAAGTCGGTGAGCTCGTCCTCATACTCGATAGGAGTCTGTGGGAAACATCCATGGTATCCTATAAAGTGCTTCTTCAGTGCGTCCGAGTCAGAATATATAGGCTTCAGTTCTTTGTAGATATCGAATCGTTTCTGGTAGTTTCCCCGTTGCGAGAACTGAAAACCCCTCTCGTTGCATTTCAAGAGAAAGGCTTTTGCCCATGGGGCATGATCTTCTGTCCAATCGGGTTCCGTAGCACTCAGAGCCCATATGCAGCGCTGATCATCTCCCACTGACTCTGGCACCCACCGTTGATCATGGACAGCTCGCAACATTTTCACGTTTCTTTTCACGGAAAGAATACGAGCGTGTTGGGATGGATCTGCATACGATCGAACATTGATCTCACCCGATACGAGCTTTCGTTCCGTCTCGGTTGGTGCTTCGCAAACACCAGTTAGGAGGAGAAAGTTCAAACCTTGTATCCATTTTTCCAGATTGGTACACCTCCAGTCGAAATCGACGTTGCAAAGTGGGGGGAAGAATCCGGACGAATGCGTGTTCTCTTGAAGAGTTTCATCTGCAAGAATGCGCCAATAAAAGGCAGACCTCTCATCTTCATCTAGAGATTGCAGCAGCGATTTCCTTTCCGCCTTTGGGATTGGTGGCCCATTGAAAAGAGTCTTTGTGAAGCGCTGAAACATCCCCTCCATGAATTCAGTCGAAAATTCCCTCTCTTCGACCTTGAACTCGTCCTTGTTTTTCGCTTTGTTCTTGCTGTGCTCAAGCTTTTGTTTGTTGCGCTCGGCTCTCGCCTCAACAACGTCCCAATTCTTCTTTCGCTCGGCTTCCTCTTTTTCAGTCAGTTGAAGATGATCTTGCTCTCGCTGACACTGAAATTCTTCACCAATGTCAACCAGTTCTTTTCTCAATTCGTGCCATTCATCATCGTTGTCATATTCCACCTCAATTTCCGTAAAGAGTACCTCCAGCATTGCTACATATGCGGCTCCATGTTGGATCGTGTTTGGAGGCAGGGGTTCATCTTCACACAATAAACCAATAATGAGGTCCTTGACCAAACTCAGGCGCTGCTGGGGGCTAAGACAGCTAAAGAGAGGAACTTCTTCCGGGGTATCGTTGCATTCATCGTTCACAGCCCCAATGTAGTGTTCACAGACAGCAGCAAACAGTCGAGCCTTTGCGCCCTTGAGCTTTTGGAGAAAGCGATGGGCGGGCATCTTACAACTGAAGGAAGAAGAAGACGACGACGATGGACGAGCGATGGGAGTCACCTTGGCGTCCTCAAGAAAAATGATTTGAACTCAAAATAGCAATGCTCCTACTGGTTACTCGATACTTGTACTCCAAAGCCCTACTGTCTACCGTACATATTACTGTCCTTTGTTTTGTCCTTTTGGCGTGCGGCTTCACATCCACTAGTTTAGGACTACATATAGCTTTTATCAATAGTCAGCATCCAACTACTCAAGGTCGCTCAGGCCTCCTAGACAGTGGGTGCAGGAATGCCTTCTCTACCGAGGCTGGGGTGAGAAAACCCAAGATTTCATATGCAGCCTCATGCACTGGAAGTTCTCTCACCAGCGAAAGTGCTTTCGGCGCCAAGGAGTGCTGCTGGTGCTGACTAAGATGCAAGTTCAGCAATCCAACCATTGCTCCATTTGGGATATACTCCCTCTTCTGGCGAGCGTGTTGGCTACTCTCAACTTCGTCTGACACGGCGAGTGACAGCTTATCGTACGACATGAGAACGTCCTCCTTTCCAGAGCCTTGTAGTGGCGTATCCAGCCATGGTTCCAACGCCAGCGTTATTATTGTGTGTCGATCTGCACTGTTGGTCAAAATGAGTTCGATCACATCAGTCTAACGTGAGCTAATAACGCATGCGCGGTATAAGGAGGTCTCACGTACCCCATCTCTCGCGTTGATTTTTGCACATGATTCAACCGTGCTTGAGCGGGACCCCACCAATTGCAGCAACAAGCGGTGTGCAAAGCAGCGCTTTTGCTACCAATTCTCGGATTCACATTTGCCCCATTCGTTAAAAGTAACTCTGCAATCTCGGTGGCATTTCCATCACGACTAGAGTTGCAACAAGCCATGTACAATGGAGTCCCTCCATAGCCGTTGATACACTGACACGTTTGCCTTCTTTTCTTGGGTGAGAAATTGGGCAATCTCAAGTCTGTTAAGGCGCAGGCTAAATGAAGTGGTGTCCGTTCGTCGTACACAGCTTGATACTTCTGTGCTCCGAGTTTGCTCGTTGACTCCAATGCTTCGATGTCGTTCTGATCTTTGAATGATGAGTCCTGCCATTCGACGAATTCCAATTTGATCGTGACTACAAACTGGCTACCGGCGTGCGAGAACGGTAGTGAATCTCCACGACTAAATGGGCTCTGCCCCCACCACTTCGACAGCAGATCTCGGTCGAAGTCATCCGACCAACAAGTCCGCTTGCGACATCTCAGTGCTACCACACTCAATCTACAGCAAACAACTGAATTGTTAGGTGGCAGTACGTGTAGCTACTAGAATCGCATCTGGAGTGTTCTGCTCGGGAATTAGGAAGCGCCTTGTACGATGGTGTAGCTTGAAGAGGGGTGAGTATCAGTAACTCCTACGGTAAGGGACAGGCATGCATGATCAAAGGAACTTTAAAAAAGACTTCGACTGTAGAAGGGCAGCATATTTGCAAAGAACATACCTCTGGGCTTTGCGCGGCATACCGCTCCCTGTATCACGACTCTGCTAGTGGGCATGCGCGTGGTTGCTGGTACTTTCTCATGGTGTTTTGGATCATCTTTTAAGCGCTCTTGTCTTGGTCTGGTTTCTTCACGGTTATCGATTCGTGATTGCAGACCCATGGGAGAGCATTTCCCATTACGGTATGCAGGTCGCTGAGAATGTGAGAACACTCATACAGTTGCACACGCATCTCTTGTGTAGACAGAAACTTGCTTGTCCAGAACAAATCCCATGTCGTCGTTGTCCATCAATTGAGTACCGTGTACAATTGGAGTAGCGCCACCATCATTATGCTGAACTAAAATCTCTGTTTCACTGGACAGATAGTACGCGTCATCAAGACCTCGCACAAAACGTTTGGCCACGGGTTTCGTCGCCGTTGCATTCTGGTCGGAAGAAGGAACCACAGACTCGGTCACTAAGATCTCTCCACGTCCGACGCTCACGCCCACCAAATCGTCGCTCGACACAAAGCCATTCAGGACCGTCACGTCCAAGGCCTGCCATGATCCTGTGCTCCCGAAGTCAAACACTTGAATGTCATGAAAGGGAGATGCCGTGACAACCACGGAGTCGTCGGTGGAAGAGAGGAAGAGATTTGCGCCAAAATGTTCAATGTCACCACCAACTGGTTGCCAAATACCATCCAAAAGATCGTAGGTTCGAATGAGGCCATCGTTGCTGGAGATGAAAAGTCGGTCTTGTACCAATCCAACTGTCGTGTTGCTGTCCAACCAAGGTTCAATCAGGGTGTTTCCGATCTGTAGTAGAATGCCGCCAGAGGATAGTCCATAGACAGATACAAAGAAGGAGTCATTTCGTGATTCTTGTCCGGCCACAAACGCAGTCGTAAGGCCATCATTGGACAAGGCAACGTGGAACACAGCCCCCTCGATGCCACCACCAGTTTCAACTGTGGACACTTCGTCCCATACGCCACTTCCGAGACTAAACAGTACCAGAGAGCCACCCTTATTGAATGGGACAGCACCAGTACCACTGTCTGCAGCTACGATGTGCAATCTGAATCCTGCCACCAACATTTGGCCATCCCCAGATACAGCAAAAGACGTTAGACCATCTTCAAACCGAGATGGGTTCAATGCGGTCGTAACGTTATTCCCATTCAAAGCGTAAGTCTCAATCCACGACACTTCATTGGTTGAATCCAAACTTCCAACCACCACCGTTGAGCCATCCGCCGATAAGACATACTGCGAGTCATTCCGTCTATGAGCTTCA
Organism: Herpochondria borealis; assembly: GCA_032274145.1. Taxonomy (NCBI): domain Eukaryota; phylum Rhodophyta; class Florideophyceae; order Ceramiales; family Ceramiaceae; genus Herpochondria; species Herpochondria borealis. Next base: position 6,969 of record JAVCKV010471226.1, on the reverse strand, counting down.
AAGACGTTGTCTGGTTGAGCGATACTGCCCGTAAATGCAAGCTTGAAGGTATCCACACATGTTGGACTTTCTGTCGGCGAGGGCGTCAATGTCGGAGCCGGCGATGCGGATGGAACATTGATGAAGCCGGGTTCCTCGCAAGCGAGATCATAGGTTTGCATTTCTTCTTGTGTCGCGATCACCAACTTGCTACCCGTTTGGTCCAGAGAATGGCCAAGGAAATCGTTTCCAAAGGGGAGCTCGACAAAATCAACCAACAGCCAGCCATCGTGACGATCTTGGTAAAGATACACTTCGTTGGTCGCAATGATCGAATTTTGTTCTCGATAATACGAAACCGACAGTGCCACGCTTCTACCGTCTCCAGCAAGAGACCCTCGTTGGTAATACAGTCGACTATTATCGACTGATCCAACAGATGTCCAATCCAACGAAGCCATCTCCCAGCTATCGTTGTCGATGTTCTGTTGGAAAATATAACATGTAGGGTTGATGACTTCAGGCACCAACAAGAAGGTTCTCCCGTCATCCGACACTTCGATGCGCTTGATTGTTGTGCTGTCTCCCCATGTAATTGGTGCCCCAGCTTCTCGCCACTCCTGGTCAGAATAATCGTATACTTGTACTTGATCGTTGGTCGTGTACAAAAATACCCGACTGCCATCGGCCGACAGCGCAATTAACGCATCATTGGTGATTGAGCTGGACACAAAATCAGAGCCCTTGGTCATTAGGGTCCCACTTCCAATTTGGACCCTATACACGCGTGCAAACGAGGGGGAATCGGATCCAATGACACCTGCCACGACGCCAAAGGTAATGCCGGCGGCATCCATGGCGGTGGTGAAGACAGATCCAGGGACTCCTCCTCCCGTCAATTGTTGATACAAGAGCAACCATTCTCCACTGGATGTTCGTTGATAGACGAGCAGTGCTCCTCCAAAATCAAAGGGGTCCGATCCATATCCATAGACTGCAACGGCCAGTCGCTTTCCATTGGCAGATAACTGAATGTGTTGGATATTAATGGGATGATCTTGCAAAACAGGTGTTCGGACCATTTGACCGGCAGATACGTCAAACGTGTCAAAGAAGAGGTATTCTTCGGGGCGCGCAAAGAAGAACTCGGCTTCCGAATGTGTCATAATGGCGACCGACCCGTGCGGTGATACTTCAAAGTTGGAAAAGTCGTCACCGCTAATGTTGAGCGATGACACGAGACTGAAACTTGCAGTACACGATGGGGCAGCCGAGGGTGCAAAGGAAGTGGTCGGAGCAGGGGATCTGGATGGTGCCGGAGATCTTGGTGCTAGAGTAGGAGATGTTGAATTTGCGACATTCAATGGAGTATCCTCGGCATCCTCTTCTCTAAGGACAGCGACAGTAATGCCCACCATTCCAAACAAGACCAAGGTTAGGAAAATCATGGAAAAGATGAATAGCTTCTTTCTTTGCTCCCTCTTATCTTGTAATGCTCGTTGTTGCTCCATATAATCTTCTTCAATTCCAGAAATCTCATCAAAGTACACTGGCTCTGCCACTACCGACTGGTGACCTCCTTGGTTGTGATTACCATTGCCTATATGCAGCGACATCATGGTAGCATGAGCGTCGTCTGTCACGACATGCAAAGCCCGTAGATTCTGCGGAGATACACCCCCACCATTGAGAGCAATTGATATTGGTTCTAAGCTCTCGCTCCTCTGTAGACAAGATGGGGGCGCAGATTCACGGAGGGGGGCGGTGGTTGCAGTCATTGCGGTTGCGGCAGGTCTTTTGGCACCGTCTTTCTCATCGTGTTCATCCTCAAATCCACTCAGTGATCCGGTCTTTTCGCAAGATTCGCCTGCGCTGCTCTTGTCGCTCATTGTAACGTAACTTGTTGTTGGTGTGTGTGTGTGTGTCGACTTTAGTAGACTCTAGGATATTAGATGTGATGCCTTGATGATGATTGTAAGGAACTGAGCATGGGGCACTTTGGGGGGTCGTGCGAAGGACAAAAATAAGTGTCCCTTTGCTATATTTATGCTGATGCAACAGTAGTTTGTACCAATATTTACGTAACGGTAGTGTACAAAGATGTGCTCAAACTGAAGTACAGAAGGTTGGTGTCGTAGCGGTACTCGCATTGAAATCTCGCGCCCTAAACAAGATCTTTTTCAAAACGGGAATAAGACCTCTTACAAGACCAAGTTTAGCCCTGCGGGAATAATAGTACGAGATGGACTGCTAACCCAGAGGCTAGGAACATTATACATAACATAATGCTGGCTTCAACACAAGAACTCTCTCGGATTCGCCGATCTTGCGACAATGCAGCTCATGTGCTCCTAGTCTAGAGAGGATCGCCGATCTACCTTGGGTATGCGGGACACTGAAGTTGATGTCCCAGACTGTATCTCCGCGACTGCTCTATCCCTCATTTTTAGCTCAGATCCTTTGCAATATCCAAGGTTGCCATCACCACAGTGCTGCTGTTCGATGCAGTCAATCGATAGGAACTCACTCCAAAACGGAAACAAGACTGCTTTTCAACTAAAAACACGAGCAGCTGTGCGGCGGGTGAGTGCTCCTGGGGGAGTAGTAGTAGATGAGAACGGGTAAGGGCCGCCCGGGCGAAGAGTATTGGATAGATTGTTAACCGCTTTGATGACTACCTGTTTCTTTGCAGACGGGATTCTTCTCGGCGGGCATAGTGTATTCTCCATGACTCACCACAATGTTAGACAACTCTTTTTCACTTCATATTCTTTGCAAAATCTGATGTCGCCACATTCCTCGCATAATCACTGTACGATGCGATCAATCGTTCACGACAAACGAGCGTCTTCTTTATCGATGGTCGTTTCGAGCATGCCTCCCACCACTTGGCCAAGCGTTGGAAGTCATTGTCGTCGTCGGGAAGTTTCAATCCGAAGTAGTGTCCGCCGACCCAAAGAATACGTTGCCAAAAGGGGGCTAGTGCCACGTCGACTAAACTGAAACGATCTCCCAAATAATATGGTCCTTCCGCACTTATGGCCTTCGCCAGTACTCGACACTCGGTCAGAAACTGCTCCATGGCTTGTTTACGTTGTTCCTCATCTTCATTACTCATGAGTGCCTTGTAGTACTGCTTCTGAATCCGATCTGTACAATGCGCCGACCAAATTTGAATCAAGGCTCGTTCTTTTGGGGTTGCACCGCCCAAGGTGCCCTTGCCAAACATCGCGTCTAGATATTCTGCGACTGGCAATGATTCCCAAATCACTGTAGCGTCATGTTGTTGTTGTTGTTGTTGTTGTTGTTGTTGTTGTTTGTCATCATTGTGTCGTATTGCGGGCACCAACCCACGAGGCGATGCCGCCAGGAATCCAGGATGCAGGGCCTCTTTTTGCTCCAATGACAGAGACTTTTTTGTGTATCCACCCGGTTGCTCTGGATTCACCTCGTAGGGGTTGATTTCCACCCACTTGTATTCGACTCCCGTCTCTTCCGCGGCAATCCAAGCCCGTTGGGCAAAGGGACAAAACCAGGACGTGTAGAGGACAAAGTTTGCTTCTTGCGTAGTAGCAGACTGGCGCTGCTGAATGGTGGCTTCGCCAAACGAGGGCTTCCAATCCTTCTGCCACAGCTCGTCTCCTGGGAATTGAGCAGCCTTCATGGTAAGAGCAACAAGAATGAGAGAGACAAACAGCGGCTTTGGATCGACGACATCGATGAGAAGACCAGCAGCCGCTCGTTCAGTACAAAACACTACCTACACACTGGAATACTTGTTCCTCTGTAGAAAACGAGTGCGCGCACAGAGCCACTGGCGAGTAGTCAGTGTCGGTGCAGTATATTTCAGATGTCACGCAATTTCAATTATTTTGGTTGGCATCCACGCGATCTTCATCTCACAATGATGGCCGTTGCCTCACTTCACTGCCTCCGCTTCCCTCATCCTTCATTGCAATATAGCCATGTCTCTTTTGAACAATCTTGCCAAGATACTATCGGCGCTCCATCTTGTCGTCTTGGTGGTGGGATACACTGTATCTGGGTGGATGGAAGATCCAATCCAATTCTATCAGTCCTTTTATGGTGAAACCATTGTCCCGCCAGGGGTGCTTCCAGAACCGTCAAGGACTGCTCTCGAACACATGTCCATGACTTTGACGCAACGTGAGTACGATGGTAGTAGAAAGAATAACGCAGGTCTTTTTTCAAATGAAGCGATCCACTCATCCTTCTTTTCTCACACCAGTCCTCTTGATGTTTGGCCTGCTGATATTCTTGGCGGCGTGGGAGTGGCATGCTCCTCGATTCAGCATGGTACTGGGACTTTTAAATTGCATCAGTATTCTTGGTGCCGAACGAGTTGTTCCCACTCCCTTGACCAACATTTGGAAGTTTGGAGGCATTACATTCCCGTACGTCGACTTGACGCCTTTAGTATTTGGTATATTGTTTCTGCTGGGAGTCTTGTTTGTACGACCCGACTCGACAACTTCCAAGCCCATTCCTCTGTCTGTCGGATGCAAAAGTTGGGCCGTCATTTATGGAAATCTTGTCGTCTTGAGCATGTACCACGTCTTGATGAATCCAACGCACTTTTACACGTTTGCGTTAGGTCGATCAGCGTTCTTTGACGCCGAAGCTGGTGTTCAAATGTTGCTGCGACGACAAGCCTTTCTCGTGGCCACGGTGCAAGTGATGCATGCCGCCGTACTGTTTACCCAAGTGTTTTTCTTGAAACCAGGAACAATGTTGAAACCACTGCTATACTTTCCCATGGTGTTTCATTTGCTTCAAATACTCTACATTCAACTCTACTACCCGTGGCAACCCCATGCACGACTCTTTGTGCCGACATTCAAGGGCGATGTGATTCTCATGCCGCCTTTTGTAACGCAAGTATTGATTCTTGTGGGAAGTTTGGGATGTCTACATCAACAACAAGCGCTGGAAGAAGAAGCTCGCGTCACGGCGTTAATGAAGAAGAAAGAGTAAGCAGAGCAGACATGGTATATAGCAATGTTGTTGAGAGACGAGGGGATCTCGTTTCTATAATCGTAGTGATCAGGTATAAGCTCATGTTGGGGCCAGTTAGCAACCTTGTTTGCGCTGACCACGGGTTGATCCTGATGTGTGTTTTTGTTTCCTCCAACGAGACTGACTTGCCTGAAGGATGGTCGGGTTGACGTGTCGTCTGGTGATGCTGGCGGTCTCTCCCGCGGATAATTACAACAGCATATAGGCCCGATGACGTCGTTCCTTCCGTCGACTGTCCAGGGAGGTTGGTTTGGTGGTCCCGCCAAGAAACAAAAACGCCCCTCTTTTGACAGCAGCAGCAAACAGCAAAAACAGCACCACAAAAACAATAAGAATACATAATTAAATAGATTCAGTTGCTATATAAAAAGGGTTTCGAGAATATATTCTATAGACTGTTGTCGTGGGAGTCAGTCATCGTCTGTGGGGCTATCGCTATCCTCTTCGACATTTCTGATCGTTTTACACTTTCATTCGCAATATTTTGCATCTGCGCAAATGGCTGATAAGCTACCAGTAAGGCAGCTCTTTCCATCTCTTGCACAGACGATGATGCCATCTCTACCAGATTGATTGGGTGCCTATTTATTTTATGACAAGTCGGTGTACTTCAGGTCAACCGACACGGTTGCCGCGATGCTAGGTACTCCCGCCGAATTCATCGCGAACAAAAAGTAGGTCCCAGGGACACAAACTGCGCTGCTGGATGGTAGGAACACAGAAATTGCCCATTGCCAACGTTGAGAGCTATAATATGTAGGAAGCAAACGACTTTCGCCGACCCAGTGGGAGTCAGGTAGTTGAATCGCATCATTGCCAACTCATATGCCAAGCTGTGAACAGATGGCATCCGAATTTCCGCGAGCGGAATGTTCAGTTGTTTCAAAAGAAGACGAGGAACGGGGTTCGACACAGTGAAATCAGGCTGAGTTGCCTTGTTTCCAACTCATGAACAGACCCAAGGGACAGAACGCATCATTTATACGGTCTCGGAGGAGGCTGTATCAATCGGGATTGATGGAGATAACCAGGTATAGCACAACCACCAACCCGCCACAATATTTGAAGAGAGTTAGCAGTCGACATTCAGAAGCAATGTTGCTTCGGAAGTTCCTCGCTCTCGGGCCCCTGATATTTTTTGGTTGTTCGGCGGCTCTCGCCCAGCGGACCGACGGCGACGACGTCGCTACGAATGGAGGAGAAAATCGCCAGTTGTGGGAGGAACCATTGTGGTGGAACTACATCGCGTCTACATACGTCAGGACCGTCCCTTTGAAACGATGCTTCAAGAAGGATGTCGCCCCAGAGACCAACCAAAGCTGCGGCATGAAAGAGAAAACCTGCTTCTTCGGAAACCAGCAGGAAGAATGCGCCATTCCTCTTCCTGCGATCAAGTGTACCTGCGATGGAGCTAAAGGCAATCAAACTTGGACTTGCGAAGGTTACCCGACCTGCCCGACCGTCCCAGAATGCCCACCTATTGAGGCATACCAAAACGGTGACAGAAGCTGTCTTACCCCAGGTTACCAGTGCTCATTCGAATACAAGAGCAAGATTGACGAAGATTGTGATATTACTGACACGTGCACCTGTGATGGTGAATCTGGTATGCTTGTTTGCAAATCTGACCCCATTTGTGACTAGAGAGGTGCAGTTATAAATCAGCTGCTCGCTTTGAATTAGTTTGCAATTCAGGTGCCTTTCTAGAGTAGTCACCGAGATTATTTCATTGCCCGCTTCATAAGTACGGTAGACTGTACGTATTTCACTCTAGGAGGCAGCAACTTCCTTCATACCCATCGAGTACAGTGTCAAATAACGTGGCTCGTCAGAAATCAAGGTTGCAAACTCTCTTGGAGATTGAGATAGAAAACTAAACGCTGGTCTCTAATTTGTGAGTCACTAAAAGTGATACTCTCACGAGTGGTACATACTGTATACCACACGTTATAG
>JAVCKV010471115.1:0-11950 GCA_032274145.1 Herpochondria borealis | reverse complement strand
GTTATGGTAGCAAGCTTCTCTGGATCTCATCACAGGAGGAAAATAACCCTTCTGCCAAATGTCGTGTGCAAAATGGAGTTGTAGAGAAGTTTTGGATACACGCTCGCTCCCTCTAGCTCTAGTCCCTTGCTGCTACAGTGTAGTGGCGAGTCTGTTGGCATCGAGGACGGCCTTGTCCCGTTCACCTCCTTGGAAGTTTCGCTTTAGATATAGTCCTATTCCGGAATGCAGGATTGTACGAAACATATTTAGCTAACCTTGATGGTCGAATAAGGAATGCAAAAAGAGAAAAATAGCTAACTGGATCCTCGGACCACCTTTTCAATACCACCTAAGTAAAACCGTGTAGCAAAGGTTAGCCATATTTACCAAACCATTGCCAAAGTTAGAAGTGCCTATCAGACCCTCACCTGGTTAGGAGTGTCAATGTCCAACAGTGCTTCCAACACACGTGTGCACTATTTCAAGGTGACTTGAATGCCAAACTCAACGATGGCATCAGATCCTTGAACTTGTCCTCGCTCCCATGCAACTGCTTGCTGAACTAAAGGTAAATGCCCTTATAAAGGTAACTGTAGGACCAAGATTGTGGTGTACAAGGTGACCTCTCTAACAACGGGTAAGATCTACATCGGCAATACCCAACAAAATGTAAAAACTTGGATGCAACAACACGTCCAAGACACAACAAATCTGGCCATCTTCGGCAAACATTCAGATTTGTTTGTGGCCCAATTTGCAGCTCTCATGCCTGAGAGGTCAGTTTATGGAATTTTTAAAATGCAACCAAATTGGTTGTTGGTGCAAAATGCAACCAATGAAACTGACATCTGATAGGTTCAAGGTGCGTCATTTCGTTCTTATCGAAAAAATAGAATCGGTTTGAATAGTGATATCAGACCAAATCGCGGTTTTAGACCAGCTCCTACAGTGCGAAACATCAACAGTAGTATTTTGTGTAAAATATACATGCTGCTAGTATACAGTAGGATTTGAATGACTAGTAGGATGTCGAAAATTGCCATGCACGATGGGAATCATCGCCGTTCGTCGCAGAGGGTGATCTGATTCTGATGCCCCGTCAGCAGTACATCATGTAGGCTACAATGGAAGTCCTACTGAAAGTAATTTTTAACTAATCCATGTTTTCGGCCAAAACGAGCGGCTCTTCGTCATTGCCGCTCATCATGGTGCGTTGCTCGATAGGACTTGTTACTGTATGCCATACATGTAGTACTGTACATATTCTTTTGGCACAATCTCGTTCCTGTATTCTGATTGGCTAAGGTAGATTTGAACCAAGGATTTTTTGCATCGAAGACGACGCATCAAATCTCCGGTGCAAAGTCCGGTCATTTCGCGAAAACCGACTTGGTCGCATTTTGCACCGACAACCGATGTTGGTCGCATGAAAAATAATTTCGATAATACGGCCCCTGAAGCATGCTAGGTAATGGGTCGAGTCAAGACTGACTTCTTGCGACTTCATAGATAATAACTCCACTCCCTCATAAAAACGTTCACAGTTCATTTACCCCTCCAACAAGAAATGAGCTCCGGTAACACCTACACGAATAGCATCTTCGACTGCAGCCCGAACTCCATTTGGACCATTGGTTGCAACGACGACAGCTATGCGTTTACCCTATATCCAACCGTCTCGCCTTATCCGGCATACTCCCCCGCACCATATTCTTCGTCATACACCTACCCCACTTCTTCATATAAAAATGAAGTCAGCCCGCTTCCTGCCCTTATCGGATCAGGTTTCTTCTTCGTCGCTTTATGTGGATGCCTTGTTGCCTGGAGGATTAACCCAAGAATCGTCGACAGTGAACCGCAACCACAAGAACCACAGCAAACTGCTCGTTCGACCGACCTACACCACCCGACTGCTCCAGCAGCTGCTACCAGAACATCCCGTAGCACACAATCACCTGCTAGTGTCGTCCAAGCCGAAAAGCGTGCAGCATCCCTCCGCGCCAAGGTCGTCCGTGCCATTTTCCCTGAGCAAAAGGTCGACAGCTCCAACTTGGAATATGACCCTGAAGCCAACTCCTACAGATGGGCCAACAAGAAGAACGCAAACACGACTTGCTCCATTTGCATCGAACAATTCCAGGAAGGCGATGTTGTGGTAACAAGCCTATGCAACCACTCGTTTCACAGTGACTGTATTATGGGATGGAGCCAAATCAAGGCCGATTGCCCAGTTTGCCGTCAAAAGATGTGGGATCCAAAGACTTTCAAGATGTTGGAAAAGGAGATCAAGCAAGGCGCAGCGACAGCATAAAATCTGCCAAGCCAAGGAAAAAGAAACCGACTCACCGCGGTTAACAGCGGAGACCTTCGACCCTCATGAAGAACTCAAAATGCTGAGGTGTCATAACCTCGGCATCCGGCCATCCGTGATGCTACATTGCGGTGCCAGTTCGATGATCGTACGAAAGAGAGATGAAAGGAATCCCACAAGTTGGTATCACGCGACTGTTGACAGACCAAGCTGCACAAACGCTTGAGCGACGATCGCCGCCAGCCTCTTGCAGGTATAGAGATACCTCTAGAACGCTTTCTCATCAACATACAGATGTGGTCGGAATCAATGTCATAGCTCAATTTGTTGGTCTCACGGTGTCGTCCATGAATGCAATGTACAGCTTTTGTCGTTGTGGCGCTTTCCGCATAGCAAGACGAGGTTGCGTACATGTATTTTATCGTGAAGCGTTTTGCAGGTTTGGCATCGCCAGAGGGCTGATAGGGGGGCCATCTTCCTCGTCAGCGGATTCAGAGAAGCCCGCTTCATCATCATCTAATTATTATAGAAGATGGGCTCGCTACGCAGTCGCGGAGGCAGTCTTTCGTGGAAGCGTTTCTCGATATACATAGCTATTAAATTTGATATTAGCAGAGAACTAGAGAGTGCTGTAGCTCCTTGTCGCGAGAACAGACCGCACTAACGTGGTGGTACGTCCTTAGGCAACTAGTGTAACGTCATCTTAGGTCCTTTCTCCATCGGTCCTCGGTTCCCATATCGTTACGTTCCCATTGCGCCGGTGTGTTGTACAACACTGCAGCATTGATTGTTGTTGTCGTCCTCAGCTGTTGTCATTGCCGGTTTTGCTAAAGGCGTTATGACCAACATAGCTAAGGGCTGATGCGATTGTTGTCCCACCGGTCAACCAGCTGTTGAGGTAGGTTGTTGTTGTTGTTAGATCAAGATGTCAAAATCCTTTCAAACGAGAAAAAGAGGTAAACTGACTTACCAAGCACATTGCAAAACTTGCGGGTCTGTCCCAAACACTGGTTGAATGACAGCAATGGAAAGGGTCAGGAACTGCAGCCCAGTGTTGACTTTACTAATTGTGGTCGCAGACACTTGCAGCGGGGTCGTAACTGGGTCCATTACCCATTGACCAGCCTTGGTGTTGGCTCTGACATGCATGTAGGTACCACCGATCAGCGCAACGTCACGGAGCACCACGATACCTACAAAGGGGGCAGGCAAGATGTTGACATAACAGAGAGAAATGGCCAAGACGTTGATGAGGGCCTTGTCCGCCACGGGATCCAGGTAGGAGCCTAGCACGGTTGTCATATTGTAGTTGCGGGCAATGTAGCCATCGAGAAAGTCGGATGCTCCAGCCAAGAAACAGCCGGCAAAGACCCATTCGTACTGTTCCGATACAACCAGGTAGGATAGGTATGGAATGGACAGTAGTCGGGCAGACGTGATCATGTTGGGCGGAGATTTGAGCTGCTGCAGCCAATTCTTCATGAGCTCATTTTTTGTGCGAGGCACCGCAGTTTCTTTCTCTGGGGTGAGAGACACCGGATCCTTAGCATGCTTCTTTTCAACGGGTGTTCTTGGATCCGATGTCATGCATCGGAATGCAGTGTGCCGATTGATATAAAACACTCGTTCTCGGAAGCTTGAACTTCGCACGTTACCATGCAACAAGCCTCTGAGAGAGCCTTTCGACAAGCATCTAACTGCCGTTTGGTGGCAGTGCCACATTCGGATCCTGGTAGCCTAGGACCTTATCGGAGCGAAATCAGAACGTGATCAAACAACAAGAAGGGTTCTGATATGAGCTTGAGCTTATTGGCATCATCGTCTCCCTCGTCATTGAGATGAGTGCGGGTGGCTGTTTCGACCAGCTGGTCGTGTGTATGTTACTGCAGATGTTGCGACAGTAGTCGGTATTTGACTTCGCTCGGGCAATGCGCACATCCACGCGCACTGAAGATTCGTGACTCAGATACCGAGGTTTTCGTATCGGTAGCCTATGACAGTGGTGTACCCTTGCTGTCACCTGCTCGTGGGACTGCAGTGACCCGCGTTAGTGACAGGATGGGAGACATCCCCGATCACGATGACTCTTACCTTGTGTGCGGATATGTATCTCATTGTATTCGACGACGACCACCATTCACACCACCGACCACAGTTGAGTCTTTGACGTACATCTAGTATATACAGCACCTCTATTATTGCGAACCATGGTGCAGCTTCAAGGTGCCAAGAAGAGAACCCGAAAAATCACACCCCTTAAGGTGGTGATTGCCATTGCGTTATGCTTTGGGCTGCTCTTCTTCTTGGAGAGTAATCGAACAGATGCCGGCGACTACGATACCAACGTGGTCAATGCACTCAAGAAAGAGGGGTACGACGTCAAGTTGGAGCATCTGGAGGAAAAGACAGAGAAACCAAAGCAGATTCACCTACAACAGCCTGATCCTGTCGAAGAAGAGAAACTGGATGAACCATTTAACCGCGAGGTACCACATGGCAAAACTTGGCCCTCCCCTATTGAAATGTTGGGTGAAAATGCAGTCCTCAAGTTAGTCCCACTAGTCGGAACACACCGTCCAGACAAGGATGCAGTGTTTACATTCGCAAAGGATATTACCTTCAACCAACTGGTTCGTTTCGTCGGATCGTTGCTCAAGACGGGCTACAGTGGTGACATTGTCGTGGCAGTGCCTCAGAAACACGAACTCAAGCCCGACATGCTGGCGTTTCTGGATTACCACGCGGCGAATTCCAACTTGATTGCGTACCCCGCCGAGTTGGTGTGCAAGAAGATCAAGGTCAAGGTCCGGTGCAAGGTATTCAAGATGTTTATTCACAAAGAAATTGGAGGATACTTGCCGGATCCTAGACCGCATCGTGAGCTTGCTCAACTACGTTTTGAGTACTATTGGGCATGGTCGACGATCTACAATCCAACGTCTCGCTTGTTTATGCTGGATTCCAAGGATCTTATGTTCCAAGCAGACCCCTTCCCGCTTTTTCCACAAGGTCTTGATAATAAACTCATGTTCTTTGAAGAATCCAATCTCAAGAATATCGGTGACGAACCCAACAATCGCTTGTGGTTGCGGGAGGGACATGCGCGCAAGTACTTGCACAAGCTGGGGCGACAGCCGCCCATTTGTGCCGGAACTATTGCAGGTGGTCAAGCGGCTGTGGAGACCTTTTGTCGCGCCATGGTCAACCAGTGGGATACCAGCCTGTGCACTATTTATGGATGCGATCAGGGACATGTCAACTTTTTGGTGCACGGAAACTTTTTAATCGGTTCGCCCCATATTGAAGGGGTGGAGATTGGCAAGTTTGGACAATCCTTTGTCATGTCGTTGGCGCTGCAAATTATTTATGGAAAGAACTTGAGGAAGGGAAAGATTGTGCAAGGAGGATCGGACAATGTGATGACACAAAAGGGTGAACTTGCTGCTGTGATCCACCAGTTTGATAAGGACCCAGAGTTGAAGGCTATCTACGATGGAAAGAAGACTGAACCATTCTTGAAAGAGTGGGAAGAGACGAGAAAGAAATTGGGAAAATAGAAATGAATAAAGCGATCTTTATAAATACATTATAAATACATGCAATGCTCTCTCTACTGTAGAGAGAGTTTCATGATGGCTAGAGAGCTAGTTCTGCAGGTCTATTATGGGTCTAGCGGCCATACGACCGTAGAACCAGATGCGCACGCACGTGTTGTACAAATAGCCGTCCTTATTTTAGCGAGTTTGATGACGACATCCCTATGTCAATAAGGAAACTAATGTCTTCTCACGTGAAAAATTGAAATTTGGTACTCCAGTACTGGTCTTGCTACTCTAATGTGCCTTTGAAGTCACCTGAAAGGTATCCAAACACGTAGATGACTCGCCAAAACTACATAATGATTCGGAAAATCAAGCTGCCTTATTTCTCGAAGGTTTTTGGTGTCAATTCACCATCACATCACTCCCACTTTATCGAGACTCACATGTAAAACGAGACTAATTTGCCACCCCCCCCTTTCCCCCTGAGCCACCCATCAAACTTCTTGGTGAGACTCAATGGTAAAAAGGAAGGGCCCCTTGGCTACCCTCAGGGGGCGCAGGCCCACTCCCAACGAGGAGGTGGCGGCGATGCAGACACAGTTGGAGGAGGAACGAGCCGAGATGAACAAAAAGCTGACGGAACAGCAGGAAGACAACGACCGAAAGGAGGAGGCGATCCGGAAACTCGGTGAAAAGTTCAGGCGAGTTCAAAAGGGACTTTCTCGGATGGAGAAGGAGCGCAAGGTGAATATTACTCACAGAGATAGAGCCGAGAAGGAAAACGTGCATTTGCGCAAGTTGCTCCAGATTCGTGATAAAGAGCTGCAAACCTTGAACCTACAAAACGTCGTCGTTGGAGACTTCGATGCTGTCGCTGAAGTGGAAAAGGCTATGCAAGACATGAGGATTCCTACTACAGTCGACGTTCCCCAGCCAGGCCACAAAATGTCAATACCCGAGAATTTAGTCTCCACCATGATGACGAACCTTGAGATGCAACTCTCGCTGCGCGATGAGCATGTAGACGAGCTCTTGGCAGAGGTGACCCACATGAAAAACGAAATGCGTGATAAGCTGGCGCTTGAGAGAATGCTCCGGGAGAGCGAAGGCCAGCAGTCTCTTGTTCGTGCGCAACTGGATAGAGTTGAGCACGGCTATGTAGAAGCTATGCAGTCGTTGATGAACTGTTTCGAAAATATGAGGAAAATGACTGCTTCCTACAAAATGAAGGAAGCCGAGCGCACAGAAGTCATCTGGGAAGCTAATCGTTGCCTCGCGGAACAGAGAGCCACATACTTGAAGAATTTCCAAAAGATGGCTAAGGAGCTGTATGAGCAAAAGATGCGAATTCAGGATCTGGAGGCCATGACTGGATCATCTGATCAAGACGAGAACTCGCCATCAGCGGCAAACAAGGCTCTCCCTCTTGAGAAACTAGTTCTCGACAACTCCAGAGTCAGCGCCTTGGCCTACATGGAAGTCCAGCACGAGAAGGAAATCTCCCAGCTGAAGCGAGAGCTTGATCAAGCCACTAAAGTGGCCAAGTATGAGGACAAGAAGCTGTTGGACGGACTGAATACCACCCTTCTTACCAAGGATCAGGAGATCATCACACTAAAGGAAGACGTGAGCATGCATCTGGAACGTATCATGAGCCTCACGTCTGAGATTGATGGTTTGCGTGCACAAGTGAGTGAACAACCCTCTTCTCCAGCAACACCGTCTGAGGAGGAATCGCTGGATCAGGCCTTCGTCGACCGTCTCCAGCGAGAACACAGAAGATTGGAAGAGGAAATCAATCAGTCGTCATTATCTGATGTAAGCGAGGCCGAGATGAGATCCTTGTCAGACGACAAGTCGGGGAAATCGGCAGGACCAGCTGAGTCGACTTCACTTGCGGGAAGCTCCCTCGACTCCAGAAGTCGAAAAGGCCGAACCGTTGTTGCCAGGAAAAAGATTTCTGGTGTATTCAGCGAGGATGGATCTATTTCTGGTTTGGAGTCTAAAACGCTTCCCACTCTCGACGAAGACGGCAATGAGAGAGTACCAGATTATCTTGACCTGCAGAAACAGATCAGTGTCATGGCGCAAGAGAAATCAGTCATGCTAAACAGGCTCAGTGAGAATGGTGATTCCATTCAGCGCTTGGAGCAGAGGGTTGGGACAGAGCAAGCAACGGTGAATCTCCTGCGAACCAACATCGACATGATGGAACAGGCCATTGTTGAAAAGGAAGAAAGGATCTCGCGGCTAATTTTAGAGGTGAAACGTAATGACCAGATCAGTGCTGCTGGGGGGTCCTCTGTATTTTCAAGAGCCTCCGAGTTATCTGTGGCATCCGCGTCACGTGGTAGTTTGGATGCCGAGACGAAGCTTCGCGCTGAGATGGAAGCGACGAACGAGAGCTTCCAAAGTGAAAAGGTGATTATGCAAGAGATGATTCGTGTTCTCAATGATCAAGTTTACCATGCCATGAAGGCTGTGGAGCGAGATCAGCAGCGAGTTGTGAACGCTAGCATGTCACAAAGAAATCCCGAAATTGAGGATCCAGATCAAAGAGTTGCCGCACTCCAACGTGACTTGAACTCTTTGCACAAAAAGGCGCAGTTGGCGCTACAACTGAGCCAAGCGGAGGTTGCTGCACTTAAGAATAGGCTTGAGGAGAAGCCGCTGGCGGTCGGGGAAGGGTATGTTCTCGGACTTGATTGGCTGTCAAAACACCAGCGGAGTCCGAGCAACACCCCTCCTGATACCCCGAAATCAAATATGTCAGTAGGGTCAAGGAAGAGGTGATACAAACGGTTGTATCTACGAAAGCAACTTAGGACACAGTCCGGCCTTGTTGACAACCAATAACACATAATTCACAGGATCATAATCATTTCAATCAAGTAGCTTGTGTGCTAGGTTTCAAATCCATTAGAATCACGTTTCACTTGGAGTTGGATCTTCCCCTTGAAGCCATACTCGATCGAGATACAGTCCTCGAGCGGGGGCTGACACAGGTCCCTTTCTTTCTCCTGACATCACTTCGAGAACGCTCTCAACGGACCAACCGCCTTCGGCAATCTTTACAGCCAAGCTTACCATGCGTCGTACTTGATGCCACAAGAACCCACTTCCTTCGACCGTAACGACCCAGAACTCGTGCTTTTCATCCAAGGTCCAAGTTGGTGTGTCAATGGTTGCAAACGTGGGTAATTCCGCAGCAGACGTGGCTTTTGAGACAGAGGCCAGATATACTGTTCGGACTGCAGGCCCCGGGGCTCCCTTTTGCTTGCAAAAGTGCTGAAAGTTGTGCGTGCCGACCATGAGCTGCAAGGCGCCTTGTAGACGTCCCATGTCCAACGGTCGAGATTCATGTCGAGAGTACTGGTGTAATCCCTCAATAGGTCGCTTGTCGTCTGTCGGGGGGATCTGCAGTATGTACTTGTAGCGCTTTCGACTCACGACAAACTTTTCGTCGCGACCTTGCACCACACTTACAACACCAATCAACTTGTCCCTCAGCTCCTCATTCATTCGATCTGCAAACGCAGCCATATCATGAGCGACAGGAACTCGGAGAGCACATCGTTGATCGAGGGCATGCACGCCCTTATCAGTTCGTCCTGCTACTTGAACGCACGTAATGTACCGTGTGCCAAGCACGCGTGCCGCAGCTTCCTCCACCATTTGCTGCACAGTCGGTAGTGGCAGCTTCAAATCTTGCCCCTGCTTGCCCTGACGCTGCCAACCCCCATAAGGATTACCATGATACTCGAGGCGTAGTAGCATGTAACAACATTGCTCCATGGACTTACTTCCTTTCGACAGAAGAACGGCTGATAGACTTATCTTATAGTATATGCGATCGAGAGATGGGCTTCATCTTCAAGCATTGATGATTGATTCAAGCGCATTCAATGACATACCCCCCATCGCTCAAACTAGAACACTCGGGAGTTGGGTTCACCCGTTGATAGTTTCAGCACTAACCTTTTACTCCGTACGTCTCGTCTCTTGACATCACCTTGCGACGGCTGACCCCTCTTTGCTGAGCATTCAAGAACAGAACGAATCATACTCTAGTTGCTTGAGCAACAACACACAACATGCAGACTTGGTGACAACTCACAATGCAAGACGCTACTACACTTGTACTACACTTACTTCTTATCTAGAGCGCGGAACGAACAGAATTTCACATTGTGTGGACTGAGTGTTTACTCGAGCTTCTCCCGCCCCTGCATTCCAGAATCTCTAATCACAATCTCTTGCGCCACATCGTGTATTATAGCTTCTCCCCCCTTGAATTACAACCAACTAGCGTTTCTTTCGTCCTTTGCAGCTCTTAGTCTCCCTTTTTCTTTTGCAGTGCAAGCAAAGCAATCATTGACACTTGGAGGGCACTACAGTACCTCAGGTACTACGAGAATACAACTTTTGAACTTGCTCCGCAATAGATTCCGGCACCAACTTTTTGAGTTCTTTTTGAATCGTTGCATTGTCTGCTCCACCTGCCACTAGATTCCGGATCAGTGTTGAGGAAATATGATTGTATTCGGGCTGTCCCTCGAGATAGACAGTGGGTATGGGCCACGTGGGACCAAGCATGAGGGGTCCCCAGGTATTGAGAACTTGCAACGATCGTTCCTCACCCCCATCCTTGGCCCAGGTCCGAATGCCACGATAAAACCATTTACACCGACGTGTCTTGGCAAATCTCCAAATGTAACCCGTCACGACTTGTACTTCAATATTATTATGAGTATCATTGTTGTTGTTGTTGAACATGGTACGGAGTAGATTGGCACGTTCCTGAGGAGTCACGTCGTATTTCTTATCTGGATTCATGCCCACGACGCAAATGACTTTGGAATGTCGTTTGCTCAAGTATTTCAACATGGCGTAGTGACCATAATGAGGAGGATTGAAGGAACCAGCCAATACGACTGTATCATCAGGTGTACTACTACGCTTGGGTGGTTCTTCCCAAGGATACGAGAGAACAGTGGGAAAGAGGATGGACCAAATGAGGGACAAAAAGGGAGCAGCAGCAGCGCACATGATGAGGGCCAACCAGCACTGCCAGGAGGCAAATAGATCAAGCACACTTAGTGAGAATGTCATGGGGGTTTGTGTAATTGTAGATGAGCAGCGACTGGAGACTAGGGTCCGTGCGTGGGGGTTGATGAGATGACGAGTACGTTTGGAGCTTGTCCCACATCTCATTGTCAAATAATCAATCACCCCTCGGCGTTCTCGTTTGCAACGAGTACGCGCAGGGGTGGCAGCAGACACACTCTGTCGTCTCTCTGTCAACCGCTGACCAAGAGCAACAATCTACCAGTTGCTTCTCTCCTCGAAGTCACTGCTCTTCTCATCGTCTCTCTCATTCATTCTCCAAGCAACTTCTCAACTTCTCAAAGACCCATTACTACTACTACACTACACTAACTCGTCAACAACAACCATGGTCAAGGCATTCATTAAAGGCGGCGTCTGGAAGAATTCTGAAGATGAAATCCTCAAGGCAGCCGTGATGAAGTACGGAAAGCAGCAATGGGCACGTGTGGCATCGCTCTTGAATCGAAAGTCTGCCAAACAGTGCAAGGCACGATGGCATGAATGGTTGGATCCATCGGTCAAGAAGGTGGAATGGAGTCGTGCGGAAGAAGAAAAGCTCTTGCATTTGGCCAAACTCATGCCGGCGCAATGGAAAACGATTGGACCGTTGGTGGGACGAACAGCGACGCAATGTCAAGAACACTATGAAAAGTTATTGGATGAAGCAACAACGGCTGGTGGTGGGAGTGAGGCACGAGGAGCACAAGAATCCTTGAAAGCGGGTCAAATTGATGCTCATCCAGAAACAAAACCAGCAAGACCAGATCCTATTGATATGGATGAAGATGAGATGGAAATGTTGCAAGAAGCGAGAGCTAGATTGGCCAATACACAGGGTAAAAAGGCGAAACGCAAGGCTCGCGAACGGTTGCTCAATCAAGCCAAGCGCTTGGCGGATCTACAGAAGCGACGAGAACTCAAGCAGGCTGGACTGCTGAGTGGTGCTGCTCGAAAGAAGGCGGGGCGACTGCGCAACAAGGAGATTGATCTTGGAGTTGAGATCCCC
>JAVCKV010471114.1:0-37667 GCA_032274145.1 Herpochondria borealis | reverse complement strand
GATGTAAATATGCAGAAGCTGCACTGTCTGAATGATTTATAGCTGCAAATACAAGTTTTAGACCAGATGATAATGTTACTCAAATTGAAGCACTCAAGATGATTATGCAAGCAAAATGAATAGAACGTGATAAAAATGAAGATTGGAAAAAATGATATATTTCAAAAGGTCAAAGTGAGGGGATAGTGAGAGAATCATATCTAGATACAGATAAAAATGGGGTTCGCTCTTGGATATTTCTTACAGCTGCTTTAAGTTATGATGACTTTGATTTCTCACAAGAAGAAGTTATCTTAGATAAAGACACTCAGGAAATGCTTGATACGCTTCTTAACTAAACACTTACATGTTTTGTAAAATTATTTTTTCCTTACTTCTCTCCCAAATATTTTTTTTGGGAGTTTTTTGAATTGAACGAACAGATTATTTTGTGATAGAAGAAAAAAAAGAAATTTGCTGAGTTTTCACTCCTTGAACTTTCGAAATACCAAATTGGCTTCCAAATACTTGGTCAGCAAATATATGTACATCATGAAACTTTAAAAGATGTTGTGAAGAGTCTTGATTTTTGTATGTATGAAAGGTGTGAGACCCAAAAATTTCACTCCAGAGATCTGCTGCAGAGTTTCTTGCTGAGAAGGGTATTATTGAATCTCACAGTCTTTCTCCAAATAAATATGAACTTCAAAACACTATCACACGAAAAGAAATGATGAAGATTATTTGAAATATCTCACAAATAGAACTCAATGAGAAATGTGCCTGAATTTTTCAAGACGTAGAAAATGATTGGTGATGTAAATATATTGAATCTGCCCTATCTGAGTGATTCATAGCACAAAACGAAAATTTCCGACCAGATGAGACTCTCACACAAGCAGAAGCGTTAAAACTAATCTTCCAAGCTCGAGGGTTAGAGAGACGCTACAATACAAACTCTTGGCAACAGGATTATATCTCTAGTGCCTATTATCTTGGATATATAGATGAGAAGCCCACTTATTTTAACACAGCTGCTACACGTGGATGGTTATTTCTTGCAACAGGCAGAAGCTATGAAAATTTCTAAATTTTTCTTTTTTCCAAAAAATAACTTTTTCGTAGTATATATTCATTATTTTATTAATTCCTTCTTTATGAAAAAGTTACTTATAAGTCTACTTATTATTTCTCAGTGCTTTACCAATTCTTTTGCCGAAAGTAATGAAATGCAAGTCGCAAATCTTCTAGCGAAGCAATGAATCATCAGTAATACTAATAACTTTAGAATTGAAGAAACAATTACTCGAAAAGAAGTAATGAAAATTGTAATGAACCTTTCAGAAAAGCCAGTTTCTGAGATTTGTTCTTGAATGTTTTCTGATGTTCCAAATGACTGGGGATGCAAGTATATTGAAACTGCATTAGAGCATGGCTTCATTGCATTGAACGAAAATTTCCGACCAGATGACAACATAACAAAAACTGAAGCTATGAAACTCGTCTTGAAGGCAAAAGGAGTACAAAAATCTCAAAATACAAATAATTGGCAAGCTGATTATATGATGACAGCATTTGAATATAGAATTATAAATGCAATGTACACCGATTATAACGAAAACGCAACTCGATGATGGATATTCTCAATTGCTACAGCACTTATAGAAAATGAAGATGAAATATATGAAAAGGGTTGAATTATCAGCGACGAAGCTGAGGTTAACTAAAAGTGCCTGCAGAATTAAAAACCCTGAATACTATTCTCTCATGGATTTTTCTAAGAAAAGTTTTGACAAATACCCTAAGATTCATATAAAATAAATATCATTTTGTAACACATCACAAATGACACAAATTTTTACTACAAGACTGCTTCTGCTCAGATTCAACATCCTGAGGAGTTTTTGGTACGTATAAATTTTAGAAAACAATTTTTACAAACTCTCTTCAGAAATGAAGAGAGTTTTTTTTATATATTAATTTTAGAGAATTATGAATACACCTTGAGATAATATTTGAGAAGATTGAAGAAAGAAAATTATTCTCTTTGATACAACCTTAAGAGATGGTCACCAATGTCCTTGAGCAGCAGTTGAAGATGATAAAAATTATTTTAATATCGTGAGATGATTAGATTGAATTTGATTTGATATATGTGAAGTTGGCTTTCCAGCTTCATCAAAACATGAAGAATGGAGAGTTAATAAAGTAGCTCAAATGTGTAGAGATGGAGAAATATCAACAATGGTCTGCTGATTGACTGGAATGGTAGACTTTCAAGTAGAATCTTGCTTAAGAGCTATTGAACCAGCAATTTGAAAGAAAAAAGCTATGTTGCATATTTATTTTCCAGTTGATCCAGTTTTAAGACAAGCGAGTATATGAGATAAGGTGAGTGATTCTGAAGCTGTTGAAAAGGTTGCTAGATTTACAAAAATGGCAGTTGATATGTGAGCTGAAGTTCAATTTTCATGAGAATGATATTCAAGACAAAATAATAGATGAACTGATAAATTTAATTTTACTTCTGAACTGATAATTGCTTCTGTAGAAAATTGAGCTAGATGGATAAATTGTCCTGACACTATAGGATGAGAAGATTCAAATGATGTAAGTAAAGAATATTTTGTAGATACTATGCTAAGACATAAACAGATTCTTGATGCTTTGATTCCAAAGAACAATGTAATTTGGTCAGTTCACAATCATAACGATATTTGAACAGCTGTAGAAAATAGTATGAATGCAATTAAACCATGAACATGAATAAGTAAAATTGAATGAACAGTAAATGGAATTTGAGAACGAGCATGAAATGCTGCAATTGAGGAAGTAATAGTGAGAATATTATCAAGATTAAATCATCAATACGATATTGATCATATAAATACACACATGATATGACCTACCTCAAAATTGGTAGCTGAACACATGTTGCCAGTTCAACCAAATAAGGCAGTAGTTTGATCAAATGCTAGTAAACATACATCTTGATGACATGCTAATGCTATGATTAATGATCCAACAGTATATCAGCCATTTGATCCTACTCTGTTTTGAAATGAAATAACTCTTGTTTATTGACCAAATTCAGGTTGAAATTTAGCTATTGATATTATTGAAAAACAAGGATATATTTGTGATAAAAAAGATAAAAGAGAATTAGATGAGTTTTTAAAAGCTAGAATGCAAGAAACATGAAGATATAAATGAATAACTGATCAAGAATTATTAGACTTATATATTGAATTTAGAAGTCCTATTAAAATTTCTTGATATACAAAAAATGATATTGAATGAAGCCATAATATACAAATTATTTTTGAGTGAGAGTTTTTCTGAGAGACTGACCTTACCCTAGAGTGAGAAACGGTATTTACTGCACTCAGAGACTTTATTTCTAAAAAAATTCCATGATATAAGACTGGAAGATATTCATCTAAAGCAGAGTGAGAATGATCACGAGCCATTTTAATAAGTAATGTTCCGATTCGGTGTGAAGAAGATGATTCAGAAGTTATATGAATTTGAAAAGATACAGATATTGAAACTTCTTCTTTAAAAGCTCTTGCTAATGCTTTCAATCAAATATATGTTGAAGAAAATTATAAAATTACCAAACCTAATAGATAACTTGATAATTTTACGATTAAAAATATATTCATTTTAGTTAAATTAGATAAAAAATAATGAAAAACTCAATAATACCTCTCCTAGACGCTCTTATCAGAATCCCTTCAGTAAGTTCAGATATTCCTAAACTTTATGAAATTGTAGACTTTGTTGAAGCCGAATTCTCTCATTACAAAAATGCTTATATTCAGAGATATGTGTTTAATGAAAAACCAAGTATTGCAATTCAAAACTTTGAAGGATTAAAAGCAGATATTATTCTGAACTGACATCTCGATGTTGTTCCTTCAAGTGAAGAAAATCAATTTGAACCTATACATAAAGATGGAAAGATTTACGGGAGAGGAGCAGGGGATATGAAAGTAGGAGATGCTATCATGATTACGATTATGAAAGATATTTTTGAGAATAGGTTTACTGATAAAAAAATATCACTTATTTTGACATGTGATGAAGAGATTTGAGGAGAAGATGGAGCAAAGGAACTAATAGAACTTTGATATACTGCAAAAGAATGAGTTATTATTCCTGATGGTGGTTCAATGCGAGAAGCCGTAACTATTCAAAAATGAATATTTGATATAGAGGTAGAAGTTACTGGTAAATCATGACACGCAAGTCGACCTTGGCTCTGTGATAATGCCATAGACAAAACAATGCTACTCTATAAAGCTCTTCGTGAATATATTCAAGATGATGAAAAGCTCCATAGTGGGAATCATTGGTCATCAAGCGTAAATCTAACTCAAATCCAATCTGGAACTGGGACAAATGTTATCCCTGAAATATGCAAAGCCTACTTTGATATACGAATAACAGAGAAATTTCGCGATGTAGATGAGCTTCAACAAAATCTTGAAGAGATATGTAGCAAATATGATGCAGAAATTGTTTTTTATTTTCATGGAGACCTCGTTTACACTGATCCTGAAAATATCTTCATACAAAATTACCTTACATCATGTAAAAAAATAACTGGTGAGTTTCCAGAAATACTAAAGGAACACGGAGCAAGTGATGGGAGATTTTTTGCAAGCAAAGGAATACCTCTTATTTTACATAAACCTACTTGTGAAAACATTCATGGAAAACAAGAAAATGTAGAAATAGAATCCATTGAAAAAATATATGATATCTATAGAAATTATATATTCTCAGAATAATTAAGCTTTCTTTAAAAAGTTCTTATATTACTAAACAGTATTTAATTTGTAATTTATTTGAATATGCTTAAAAAATCTATCTGTGCAGTAGCACTTCTGTATCTATCTCTGAACTTAGCTTGAGCATCAGAACAAAGCTCAGCTGAATCACTTGTAGTAAAAGGAGTGATTACAAGTTCTGTAGACTATAGACTTGGAGATACAATTACGAGAAAAGAAATGATGAAGATTGTAATGAATCTTTCATGATGAAAAGTTCCACAAATTTGTAGTGGAGTATTCCCTGATGTAGAAAATGATTGGGGATGTAAATATATAGAAGAAGCCCTATACCAAGACTTCATTGCTCCTAATGACACCTTTCGGCCAAACGACACTATCACAAAAGCTGAAAGTATGAAACTCATACTCAAGGCTCGAGCAATAGAAAAATTACAAAACACTGAGGCTTGGCAGGATGACTATATGATGACAGCCCTTCAATCTGGCCTCATCTCAGCAAAATACTTTGATCATAATACTCAAGCAACAAGAGGGTGGATATTTGATATTGCTGCAATACCAGAATCATCAAACTCCACTCCTACTATTATGGAGGTTATCCCTGATGCTCCCGAACCAGTTGAGCCTTCAAACCAAATTGGAATATATACAGATTATGATATAACACTTGTTTGAGCAAGTGATACTACTGTGTTATTTTTTCATGCAGGATGGTGTCCAAGCTGTAGAACTGCAAATGATAATTTATTACTCGAAGACGTCGTGAGTTCAGGAATTACGCTTCTTAAAACAGATTATGATTCAGAAACTGAGTTACGGAAAAAGTATGGTATAACAACGCAACATACTTTCGTACAAGTTGATGCAAAGGGAACTTTAATAAAAAAATGGAATGGCTCAAGTAGCCTGGCTGATATACAATCAAAAATTCAATAATTTTTTGACAATAGTTCTCACTCCTATATTATCAACACATACTCTTGAAAAAATGCTTTTGCTTGAATCTCTTTTGGAAACAGAGACGAGAAAATATTTTTCCAAGAAAAAAGTGCTTTAACTCACAATTTTGTGAAATAAAGAATTTGGGTGGAACCGTTCAACTATGAACCCCAAAGACAAGAATTTGTCTTTGGGGATTTTTTAACTTTCACATTATGCTTCGCGATGAAAACTTTTTAAAAATTGCTTTTGAAATAGGACAAGGATCAAAATGTATTTCTAAAAAGACAGGTTCAATTATCGTAAAAGAGACACGTATTCTCTCAACTGGGTATACTGGAACACCTGCGGGATACATAAATTGCTCTGATTATTGGGATTGAAAATATACCAAAGACCACCATGATTGGTCTGCAAAATATGAAATCCATGCTGAGATGAATGCCCTTGTCTGGGCAGCCCGACAGGGAATCTCTATTGAGTGAGCAACAGTATATGTGACGCTGCAACCATGTTTCCAATGTACTAAAAACATAGTTGCAGCTGGGATAAAGAGAATTGTATATGCCAATAAATATGCACATCAAGATCAAGAAGCCACAGAAAAGTTTGTTTCTGATAGCTGAGTAGAACTCCAACATATCTCTCTCTGAGAGGAATATGCTTACACAAAGAAAACAGTAGATTAAAAAATAATTTATGAAAATATGATAATGACTCAAGATGAGATTATTAAAGAAATTTTAGCTATAAAATCTCGAAATAATAGAGTAGAGGCAGAAAAGTCTTGGGAAACCTCTTGGCAAAGAAAATTTTTTATTCTTGGAATTACCTATATGTTTATGGTTTTTTTTATGAATATGATTTGAGTGAAATGAATATATCTTAATGCTATGGTCCCAACGCTTTGATTCTTTCTCTCAACTTTATCAATTGGATTCTTAAAAAAGAAATACATTAAAAAATATCTCACTAAATAAAAACTATGAAAAATAATAATATGAAAGATATTGTGAATCTCTGTCAGAACAGAGGATTTGTATACCCAGGTTCAGATATATATGGAGGACTGGCAAATAGCTGGGATTATGGTCCATATGGGAGTTTGATGAAAGATAATATCAGGGATTTATGGAAAAAAGAATTCATCCAGAAGCGAACGGATACGATGCTCCTTGATTGTTCACTTATTATGAACCCAAAAGTTTGGGAAGCTTCGTGACATGTAGGAGGTTTCTCTGATCCACTTATGGATTGTCGTGAATGCAAATCTAGATTTCGAGCTGATAAACTTATAGATTCGGCTATTGAAAGTTGAATTGAGGCTTCTGAGTGATATGCTGGAGATAAGACAGAGAGCAAAGTGCTAGATAGAATAGTAAAAGAAATGGATGTAACTTGTCCTGATTGTAAGTCTCAGAATTTCAGTGAAATAAAGAAATTTAACCTGATGTTAAAAACTTTTCTCTGAGTGACAGAGGACTGAGCTTCACAAGCATATTTGAGACCAGAAACAGCTCAAGGACAATTTGTAGATTTTTGACATGTTGCTCGAAGTAGCCGAAGGAAACTCCCATTTGGTATTGCTCAGGTAGGGAAGAGTTTCAGAAACGAAATTACTCCTGGGAATTTCATATTTAGAACCAGAGAGTTTGAACAAATGGAAATAGAGTATTTTGTGACTCCTGGAGAAGACGACAGTGCCTTTAAGCTTTGGAAAGATGAATCACAAAAATTTTTTACCCAGATCCTCTGACTGAGAGAAGAAAATATAAAGTTTATTGAAATACCATCAGAAGAACTCCCACATTATTCAAAGCAAGCAGGAGACTTTGAGTATCAATTCCCATTTGGATGGGGAGAGATAGAAACTCTCGCTAATAGAACAGATTATGATCTCAAAGCACATATGACTCACTCAAAACAAGATATGAGTTACTTTGATGCTGTAAATAACAAAAAGTTTCTTCCATACGTCATAGAACCTGCTATGGGACTTAGTAGACTTACTCTTGCTGCTTTATGCGACGCGTATACTGTCGAAGAAGAAAGAACATACCTAAAGCTTGATCCAAAAGTTGCCCCTATCAAGATCTGAGTTCTTCCCGTTGTAAAAAAACTTTGAGATTTATGACGAGAGGTATACTCACAACTCTCTGAAGATTTCCAATGTGAGTATGATGAAGTGGGGTCTATTGGGAAGAGATATGCTCGCATGGATGAGATATGAGCTCCATTTTGTGTTACGATAGACTCTGATAATTATGAAGCTGGAAATGTTACAGTTCGATTGAGAGATAGTATGCAGCGAGAAGTAGTCTCTCTAAAAGATCTGAATAGTTATATAAGTGAAAGACTGAAATAGTTTATAAATCTTCCTAAGAACAAAAAAGTTCTTTCATGATGAAAGAACTTTTTTGTTCTGGAAATTACTTCCAATTCTCAATATAACTTTGTAGAATTTCCTGAACGATTTCATAAAGAAAAATTCGCTCTTCTATAATACTTGTTGGACTCTGAATTCCTTCAAGAACATCTTTTTTCAAAGATATTTTTTCAATCAATCTTTCAAAGAGGAGAATTTTTGATTCAGATTTTAAGGACTGAAATTTCTCTTGGGCAATAAACGTATCTAACTTTACTTGGAGTTCCTCTGTTATTTTTAACTTAATTTGCTTACGAAGAAGTTCCGCATTATCTTCTATTTTTTCCTGAATTTCTTCTACTCGTTCATCTCGTGCTACTTCCTTTTCCTCTATTTCTGTCGCTACGACTTTGCTTTTTTCATTAAAAGAAATATCTGATTCTATATAAATTTTAAAAGCTTCAAGTTTTTCTATTTGAATATAAGGAATAAGAGCTTTATAGAGTTTTCTCTTGAGATCATAAAGTTCTTTTTGTATTCCTTCTGTATTTTGTCATCTATCAACAGCATTTTGTATGTCACTATCTCATTTATTTTTAAGAGTTGTATAGTTTACCAAAAATACTTCTAGATTTAATTTCTCTTGATCTGTGAGATTAGTACGAATCAAGTCTCACAGATTCTCATTTCCGATTCTAAATGTATTCCATTTAAATTCGAGTCTTTCTTTTTCCTTTTCTAACGTTTTTATATCACTTTGAATTTCTTCTATTTTTTGTGGTTTTACTTCCTGATTTACTTCCTCTTCTACTGATTCTTCTTGAATAATTTCAGGAGTATTTTCTATTTCTCTAGTTTCCTCTTTTACTTCTATTTCTTTTATCTTGGTTACTGTATCTCAAGACGCTCAAAAAACGCTATATCAAGATAGAGTAAAAAAACACAGTATGTAAAATATTTTTTGGAGCAATTTTTGAGGCAATGTATATTTTAAAATTAAAGAGTTCTAGAAAAGTACGTTTTTTATAAGGCTAAAACCATTCTTAAGAAGAACCCTTTAACTCATTTAGTATAAGGCAAAAACAAATAATACCAGCTCACAATGTGAAAGTTCTGTGAAGCGATAACTATCAAATAATAATTGAGAGAGAAAATCCTTTTCAGATTCAAGATTCAACGTGTATTTTCCAACCATGGGCTTCAACAATCTTTTTCACAACAGACAGTCCTACTCAGATTCACCTAATAGCTGAGTCTCATGTTTTTTCAATTTTCCCCTGATAAAACTTCTCAAAGAGAAATGGAATTTCCTTTTTTGCTATCCCTCCTCCATTATCTGAGAATCTCAGTATATTTGACGAAATATCTATTTCTAGAAGTGTATTATCTCAAGCGTATTTCTGAAAATTTCATATAATATTATAAAGAACTTGTCGAAACAAATCTTCATCAAGTAATAATTCTATGTTTTGAGATCCTTGTATTTTTATATTTTGAGAGTGTTCTTGTAAGCTAACTTGCTGAGTTTCTACAATATCTGTAATAAGAGCATAAGGATTTACATTTTGTTTTGAGACACTCAGAGTTTGATTTTCGAATTTTTCGTATTCCATAATTTGATTTACCAGACCGATAAGCCGAGACATTTCTCAGGTAATAGAATTCAAATTTTTCTCAGAAAGTTCTATAACTCAATCAGAAATTCATTCTAAGTAACATTGAATTGAAGTGATTGGAGTTTTGAGTTCATGAGAGATATCAGCAAGGAGCCTACTTCGAATTTTCTCTTGAACTCAGAGTCTTGTATTGAGTCCGTTTATCGACTCTATTAGAAGTCATATTTCATCCTTTTTCTTGTATTCAATTTTTTGAGTTTGGGTTCAAATCTCTAAAGTTTTAATTTGATCTGTTGCCCGTTTAATAGGATAAATTATCCTTTTTGTAAGATAGAGTATTCCTCAAGCAATAAAAAGTAAGACCAAAACATTTGTGACTACGAGAGACACAAATAATCTCTTAATAAATTGAGTCTCTGCACTATTAGGATCTTTAAGCAGTTCGAGAACTTTTTCCAAATTATTTTCAGGAATAATTTCTTCTATATACTTTGGTGATACTCAACTCTTCACTAAGAAATCTACGACAATATTTACATTTTCAGGATCATCAAGTGGGATCTTTCCTTCTCAAATATCAAGTAGTTCAAAAAGCTCGAACTCAACATCTGAAAAAATGGTATCTATATCCTCAAGAGTTTGCCTTTCAATGATATTATTAATATATTCTATGGTAACATCTTGTCTGGCTGAAAGTTTCTCTGAAAGATAGAGACGTATATAAGAATTATAAAAAACATAAAAAGCTGCAATATTAATAATAGCAATACTGCAGACACTAATTATAAGAATGAAAACAAATTTCCGTGAGAGAGACATATTAGGTGTTGAGACGATATCATTTACCACGTATTGTAAGTATCATTTCTTTGTTTCAAAGCTTTTTACGCAGGTTTTTTATATGCGTGTCAATCGTTCTATCGTACATATAATTATCATATCCTATAACTTCTGTCATAAGCGTTTCTCTTGTTACCATTTTCCCTTGCTCTTTCCATATTTTTTCTAAGATGTCATATTCATTTTTCGTAAGAGCTATGACCTCTCCAGCAACAAGAACCTCTGTTTTTTCCATATCTATCGAAATATTTTCATATTCAAGATTTGTTCAAACTGGAGAGGAAAGTTCATTGCTTCGTCTAAGAATTGAGTTTATTCGAGCCAAGAGCTCCCGTGGAGAAAATGGTTTTGCAATATAGTCATCAGCCCCAGATTCTAAACCCGTGATTTTATCCATTTCACTATCACGAGCTGTGAGCATAACGATAGGAAGATGAGAAAGTTTTCGAATTTCACGACAAACTTGCATTCCGTCTTTCTCAGGAAGATTAATATCAAGGATTGCAAGATCAGGGTTCTCAGCAATAATAAACTCAGAGGCTCCTCATCCCGTATCATACGTCATTACTTGAAAGTCAGAATTTTCTAAATAAAGTTTTAATGAACTAGAAATCCCAAGATCATCTTCTACAATACAGATTTTTTTCATAATATAATATACCTCTCTCAATTCTCTCCTCAAAGGAGAGGTGAAACCACAGGATTTTATTTAAAAAGTATAAATTCTATTTAAACTTTAAATATTTATTTGCGTATTGCAAGAGCCTGTTATGGAGAGTTTGTGAAGAAAAACTAAGTTATTTCTTGAAAAATACTCACACTATTGAGCTCCTCCCAGCTAACATCCTCTCTTCAAAAATGTCAGTATGTAGCTGTCTTTTGGTAAATAGCTTTCTTGAGGTCAAGAAATTTTATTATCCCTCATTGTGAGAGATCAAAATTTTCTCTAATAGTCTGAATTATTTTTTCCTCAGATATAGTTCATCATTTCATATCCACATAAATACTCACAGGTTCAATAACTCAAATAGCGTAAGCAAGTTGGATTTCGCATGTGTCACAAATTCCTGCAGCAACAATATTTTTAGCTAAATACCGTGCCATATATGCAGCTGATCTATCAACTTTTGAAGGGTCTTTTCCAGAAAATGCTCCTCATCCATGTCTTCAAATTCATCCGTATGTATCAATAATTATCTTTCTTCATGTCAGACCACAGTCTCATTTTGGTCATCCTATTTCAAACTTTCAGGTTGGATTTATATGAAAAACAGTGTTTTTATCTATAAGATTTCCAAGCTTATTTCTAATAACATGTTCTGTAATTCATGCGTGAAGCTCTTCTTGTGATATATTTTTTATATGCTGCGTGGAAATAACAACTGTAGCAATTCTCAGGAGCTTTCCATCATCATATTCACAACTTACCTGAGTCTTTCCATCTGGAAGCAGGTAGGGAAGTGTTCCATCTTTTCGAACTTGCTCTAGTCTTCGTGCAAGTTTGTGCGCAAGGTATATAGGTGTTGGCATATATGCTTCGTTTTCATTACTTGCATATCAAAACATAATTCCCTGATCTCAGGCTCATCCCGTATCAACTCATTGTGCAATGTCAGGAGACTGTGCATTAATGAGTATTTGTACTCCAACATCATCAGCAGAAAATCAAGCTTCTATACTATCATATCAGATATCCCGTACAACCTGCCTCGCAATATCCTGAAAATTAACCCAAGCATTGGTAGTTATTTCTCCACTCACAATAATTGTTCACGTTGTGACCATACATTCACAGGCAACTCGTGAATTCGGGTCTTCTCGCAAACACGCATCAAGAATTGCGTCACTTATCTGGTCACACATTTTATCAGGATGACCACAAGTCACAGATTCTGCTGAAATATAATGTTTCATAGTTTTATAGAGTTACTTAAATATTCTCACAGGACTTATTCCTATCTCAATTCTTTCCTTTTCTAATAAAAAGAAAAGAGGCTACACATACTCAGTTTTGATATAAAAAAAGCTTTCTCTATAAAAATAGAAAAGGCTTCCGTGAAAGTTTTATTTTTTTATATATCTTTTCCCAAAAATATTTGGGGAGGAATTAGCACTACTCAATCTTTAACAAAGACGAGTTTGCTGGAGTGGTCAATGAGCCTCTAACTCTCTCACTCGCTCTGGATATGTACAAATACTATATTTAATCTTTACAAAAATTAAAATAAATATATATTGACTATACTAGTATTTATAAAATAAATATGAAAAGTTTACAAGAAGATTTTAAAAGTACAGATTCTGAAAGTATACATACTCCTTCTAGATTCAACGGTAAGCTCTGAGAAGTCACAAAAGCAGTTGCGATTGCTTCAGCATTAATAGTACTAAGGCCTCAAGAAACTCAAGCTCAAACATTACCTCTACCAGTATATGCATGCTTTACAAATTTAGTAGGAGCAGCTGTTTGTACAGTAATTTGAGCTGCAACTGCATATTGAACCTATGAAACGCAGAAAGCAATATCATGAGGCTACATGACTCGATGATGACAGCTCATTTGAGATAGAGAAATATATCAGTCTTATACTGCTCCATATGCACCAGATAAAAGATACTCATGCAGATTTGAAAAAATGAATAGCTATTGATGAAGAAAAGAGTACAGCATCGAAGTAATAGCAAAAAGCCAACCATGAGCATGTTACAAATGAAAAATGTCATACCCTGATTCCATTTATAGTGAATGTTGAGAGTACGAATGACCATGAAATAGAATAATGCACAGTTGCGTTTGAAGCTAATCTATAATTAGTGTAATATAAATTAAAACTTGCGTTCTGAATATTCTCTCATATAATCCCGCACATAACAGGGAAAACTGTTGAAATTACTATTAATATTGAAATTATGGCTTTCGGTCCAAAGAAAAAACATTCAAAACATAGAAGTCGTCAGAGAACGACAAACTGGATAAAACTTACTGCTCGAAAACTCTTTAACCGAGTTTCACTAAATGCTGAAGGAAACGGTCTTTCTCACTTTGCTGATGAAAACGGTGTATATAAAGGAGAACAAATCGTAGCTCAAAAAGTTTCAAAACAAAAAGTTACTCGAGTCTAACTCTTCTTCTAAATCTCTGCTGTCTTGTGATATTCAAGATACAGAGATTTTTTAGTGAATTTTAGTTTTCTTTCTCATACACTCATGCAAGTTTCTCGAAAAAAAACAAGAAAATTCCTCCTACAAAAACTCTATGCTCGAATATATTGAGAAATATGAGAAGAACGATTTCAAGAATCGTTCTTTGAAGGGATATTAACTTTTGATATAGATCAAGAATATCTCAAAGAGATGTTTGAAATTATTATTGTAAATCAAGATAATATTCTCTGTGTTATAGCTGAATATGCTCCGAAGTTTGACGTTGATCAGATGCTGAAAACAAACTTACTTTCGATGTGTATTGCGATAGCAGAAATGCTTTATATCAAAGAAGAAATTCCAGGAAAAGTTTCTATTAATGAAGCCATTGAACTCGCAAAATTTTATGGAGACGCTACGAGTAAGAATATAGTCAATGGTATACTCAATGCTTTCTATAAAAACATCGAAAAACATCAAGATCTCACTCAAGTTCCTTCAAAAAAATATAACTTTTTTACCAAAAACTAGTTCTTTACAAAAATAGAAAAAATAATATTCTAGATGAATAATATTTTTCATAATTTCACATCCTTGGTCATAACAAAAAAAGCCGTAGATAATCCGAAATCTCAGTTTAAGGTTCAGAAACTCCTTGATATACTATGAATAGAAGTTCACGATATCAAGCTTTTTGTTTTGAGTTTCATTCATAGATCTATTGTGAATGAACGAGGTGATTTCGCACCAGAGCATAATGAACGCTTAGAATTTTTGTGAGATGCTGTTTTAGAACTTGCTATTACTCGGAAGCTCTTTACTGATTTTCCAGATAAGCCTGAGTGAGATATGACTGATATGCGTTCTGCTCTCGTGCGGGGAAGAAATCTCGCTGAGGTTGCAAAAAAACTAAAGTTTCAAGAATACTTATTCCTTGGAAAAGGAGAAGAAAAATCAGGGGGAAGAGAAAATGATTATATACTTGCAAACACTCTTGAGGCATTTCTATGAGCATTATATCTTGATAGTTGATATGAAATTACAGAAAATTTTATTACAGAGTATATTTATGCGACACTTCCAGATATTGAAAAAAATAATCTTTTTAAAGATTTTAAAACCATGCTTCAGGAGCACACTCAAGCGCATCAAGATATTACTCCACACTACGAAGTTCTCTCCGACTCTGGTCCAGATCATGATAAGATATTTCTTGTAGGAGTCTTTTTAAAAACAGATAAAATTGGAGAAGGAACAGGAAGTAGCAAGAAGAAGGCACAGGAATCTGCAGCAGAAGATGCGTACACAAAAATTATAAGCTAAAAAAACACTATGACAACATTCCTTATTGCTCTCGTTATATTTTTAGAAATATTAGAATACATCGTTATTTTTGATGTAATTCTTTCTTGGCTAACACTCATGTGATTGAAGTTT
Source organism: Herpochondria borealis (assembly GCA_032274145.1). Classification (NCBI taxonomy): domain Eukaryota; phylum Rhodophyta; class Florideophyceae; order Ceramiales; family Ceramiaceae; genus Herpochondria; species Herpochondria borealis. The sequence goes on along the minus strand of JAVCKV010471114.1, from coordinate 22,548 downwards.
CGACCACGCTTTGTTGCCAATATTCTTGACCCAATTTACTGTTTTGTGAGAAAGAATATCCCAAGTACTTTCTGAGCTTTCGACTTTACTCCTATTATCGTTATTTTAACCCTCGCATTCATGAGTGGTATGATTATTCTTAATTTTCCAGAAGTTTCGTCTCAAATTGCTCAATTAAAATCATAACTTATGGCAAAACCTGTTGATTATAAGCTCTTTTTTACAGTACTGGCACTCATGATTTTTGGAATGATTATGATAAGTTCTGTTTCTGTTTATGGATCCCATAGAGTAACTTCTGCTATGGCAAATGCAGGATTTATTGAGTCTGCTTATAATCATTTTTATGTTATACGAAACATTATTCATGTAATAATATCAGGAACTATTATTGCAATAGGAGCAAAAATTCCTTTTATGTATTATGAAAAATACTCAAAGCAAATATTCTCTTTTGCGATTATGCTACTTATAATAGTTCTTCTCATATGACAGAGTTATAAGTGAGCTACAGGTTGGCTTTCTATTCCCTGAATCCCTTTTACAATTCAACCTACTGAATTTTTAAAGTTTGCACTGATCGTGTTCTTGGCTGCATTTTTTAAGAAAAATAAGAAATATCTTCATACTTTTTCTGACTGATTTCTCCCTTTTGCATTAATACTCTGAGTCATAATATTGCTTGTTTGAGCACAACCAGATTTTTGAACAATACTCGTTGTTGTTCCACTCTCATGTATGATGTTCTTTGTTGCTGGAGCGAATGTTCGCTATCTTGTATTACTGACTGTTTTATGATGAATGCTTGCAAGTTCTGTATATATGGCAGGAGATTATGACAAAGAAACAGGAAAGAACTTGAATACACTGTGATATATTACACAGCGAATTGACAACTTTCTTGCTGATAATAAAGAGGCTATTTCTAATAAAACTATTAATTATCAAACAGAACAAGCACTTATAGCTATTGGAAGTTGAGGTTTTACGTGATTGTGATTTTGACAATCCATTCAAAAATTTTGATACCTTCCAGAGGTTCAGGGAGATTTTATATTCTCCGTAATAGTCGAAGAACTTGGTTTTATTTGAGCTCTCACACTTCTCTCTATGTACCTCTACATATGATATTTATGACTGAGAATCGCAAAATATAGCATGGATCCCTTTGCAGAATATGCTGCATTTTGAGTAACATGCTGGATTGTTTTACAAGCTTTTATTAATATTTGAGTAAATCTTAATATTATCCCCCTTACCTGAATTACTCTTCCTTTTATTAGTTATGGAGGATCAAGCCTTCTCTCTCTTTCATTTTGACTCGCCTTACTTCTTTCTATTTCTCGGAATGTAAGCCAAGAGGATTACTATAAAAAATGGAAACGCAAACGCTGAATGTCTCTTTCAAAACGAATATGACTCTAACCCCTGCAATGGCTCAATACTATGATATTAAAAATCAACATCTTGATGCTGTTTTATTTTTTCGTATGGGAGACTTTTATGAAATGTTTGAGGATGATGCAAAAATTGCACATAAAATACTGGGAATAACCCTCACAACACGCAATAAAAATGCTGAAAATCCTATACTCCTTGCAGGAATTCCATACCACGCAAAAGAAAAATATCTCCCAATGCTCGTCAAGGCTTGATATAAAATTGCTATAGCAGAACAAGTTTCTGATCCAAAGCTCAAATGAATAGTACAAAGAGAAGTTGTTCGAGTCGTTACTCCCGGAACGCTTGGTTTAGAAGGAGAATCATACGAAAACGAAGAACTCTCTCAGATTATAGTATCTCTCATCGAAGAACAGGGAAGATATGGTCTGAGTGTTATAAACCTCTCTGATCATAGTTGGAAATGTTCTGAATTTGAATCATTAGAATCTTGTACAGGAGAACTCTACAAACTCTCTCCAAGTGAGGTTATTTTACAGAAAAGTCTCTCTGAGAGGCAGGAAATCCATGAACTCCTCTCAAAGAAATATAGACTCAATATCTATTATTATGACTTTAGAGAAAATCCTTATTCGTTCCTGACTTCACGTTTCTGAGTCAAAAATTTAGAGTGATACGGAATAGAATCAAAAGCTCTAGCTCAATATGCAAGTGCACAAATACTGAGTTATATTACAACAAATCAACAGTCTGATTTGGACTTTCTTCAAAACCTCTCTTTTGAGAGTTATTCAGGATATATGAATTTAGACGAAGCAACAATCAGAAGTTTAGACTTAATATATAATTTTTCTACCTGATCACAAAGAGAGTGAACACTGTTTTGAGCGCTTGATCAAACAAAAACTTCAATGTGAAAGAGACAGCTTAAATCAGAGATTCTCCATCCACTCCAAGATATAAAAGAAATTCAAAAGCGACAAAAATTTATCCAAGCATTCAAAACTGATCCAATACTCTTGGATAAAGTCCGAACAGAACTCAATTATATATCAGATCTTGACGCAATACTCTCTCGTCTCTCTCTTGAACGTGCTAGCCCACGAGATTTACTCTCTCTCAAAAAGTCTCTACAGGCAGTCAGAGCCATGTATAATTTAATAGAAAACTCTGATAATACGGTGTTGAAAAAACTTATGTAACTATCTTTTATTTCCTCTATCTTTGACCTCAGCTCCACCCTATCTTAATTCTTTCCCTAATCCTAGGGAAAGAGGCTGCATGATATGTAGCTTCATTTCTCCTTTAAGGAGAAAATTATATGAGGTGTTGTGAGGGAATTCAAGATAGAGTTATCACGAAAATATGCTCTATCTCTTTACATGAAATAATCGCTACCTGATTCAGGAAGAAGCTCAAAGATGGAAACATAATTTTTGAGAAAAATTTGGAATTGAAAATGTAACCCATATCGCAAGTTTAGAAAATATCTCCCAAAGTTTTCTCTCTGAGACTCTCCTCTCTCGAAGCCTCTTTAGTGAAAAGAGACTGGTAATTATAGACTGATTTCCCTATACCTGAGAGAAGGCTTTTTCTGGAGCAGCAGATTTAGAAAAACTTCTTCTTGAAATACTAGGACAAATCCCAGAAGAGACGCTTGTTGTGTTTCTTGCTGGGTCTCCTGATAAACGAAAAGTAAGCTATAAAACTCTTTCAAAGCTCGCACAAGTAAAAGAATTTTCTCTCGCATGAGAAGACCAAGTTCTCTGAATTCTACAGCAAAAATACTCTGAAATAATAGAGTATCCAGCTCTGCAAAAGCTTGTGTATTACAAGTGATGAGATTTACAGAAGAGTATCTCTGAGATGGAGAAGTTAAAAATACACTCTCAAGAAAGCTCTCTATCCTGAATCCTTTCTCCTTTGGAGGAGAAAGGGGTTGCAAGAAAAATAAGCATGCAAGACATTGAGAAAAATATAATTCCAGAATTTGAAGAATCAATCTTTGTTTTCATTGATACACTTCTTATGAAAAATCCAAAAAATATTTTTTCTGAGTTTCAGAATCTTCTCAACTTCTCAAACTTCTATGCAGTCTATCAATCTATCATAGCAAACCTCAGAGTATTTCTCTATATTGAACATCTCAAATCACAAAAGAAATCTCCTTCTGAGATAGGAGATATACTCAAACTTTGAAATAGACAGTTTCTCATCAATAAATCACACAAATCTAAATATTCTGACATCAAGAATCTCTACATTAATCTCCTAAATTTCGATAAAAACATGAAATTTTGAAGATTATTATCAAGTGACGCAAAAGATTTAGCGTGAGAGCTTGAAAGAGTATTTGTAAAGTTTTTGAGTTAAAAGTTGTCACGTTTGAATAAAAAGCTACAATCGTGACAGTTTTATAGAAAATATATTTAAATATGAAAAATTTTGAAAAACTCCTACAAGTTCGTTTAGAGATACTGAAGTCACATTGATGAATCACAAAACCAAACGTAAAAAATAGTGAATGGCTCTACCTTTATGAAGAAGAAACACGAAATTCTATAATGATAGAGTGATACTTTGCAAGCAAAAAAGATATCCAAGACGTCGTTTGAAAAAACAAACGCAATGATTTTGAAGAAGAAATTATTTGATATTTTGACGCAGCCTCTCTTGTATATGAATTTTGATATCAGCGTTATCAAGACAAAGAACTGTTTCAACTAAAACACTCTGATATAAAAACAATTCACTCCCTAATGTTTCGAGGACAAGATAGAAAACGTCCCTGAAGTTACAGAGAATGAAATATAATAATAAACAAAGCTGATATACAACCACCTCACAATATTATACTCCAAGACTGCTTATGATTTCTTTTAAAATATACTAATTCTCTCGATTTTAGTCCAAAAAATCTTATTAATTCACTTTCTAAATTCCATGTTTTATTCGAATCAATTCATCCATTTGAAGATGGGAATGGGCGAGTCTGACGAATGCTTATAAACTATATACTTTTGTCTCATGGCTATCCTAATATTATTATAAAGTGAATGAAGTCTGAAAAAGAAAAGTATTTTTCTGGTCTTGAAAACGGAGAAGTATGACTTCACTTGTTTTTTCCAAACTCAGTTCCAAAGATGAATTGGGATGCAATCTGAGATTTCACAAAAATGGAAAAAATTATTTGAGGAAACTTGCTTGAAAGTTTAGATTATCTTATTTTAAGTCACTATAAATCCTCTGAGTTAGAATCACTTTCTCACATCGTTGAGAAAAAATGATTTTCTCCTGATTATGCAAGACAACTTGTCAGTAGAAAAAAAGTAATAGCTACAAAAGTAGGGAAGAGTTGGTATTCACACCCTGAATTGGTTATGTTTTAGTTATTCAATCTCTCCAAAACCAGGTCTCTTCAGTAATTCATCCTGAAAAGTATTGCGTATATCAAGAAGTGTTTCTCGAGTTTGTTCGATAGACTCAGTCGTAACAAGTCGTTTTCGATAGTCTTTCACTCAGGGAAAACTCTTAATATATTGAACAAGATGCTTTCTGATTTCGAGTGATCCTTTTCGTTCTCATTTTGTTTTTACAAGTTCTGACGCATGAAACTCCATTGCTTCAAGCATTTCACCAAGTGTTGGTTGATAACATCATTCAAGAAAATTCTTTGCGTTTGAATATGCAGCCTCTTTCCCTTGTAAAGGGAGAGAATTAAGAGAGAGTTGAAATTGCGAAGCTGGTCCTGGTAAAAAAGCCCATGGATTTCAAAAACTTCGTCTTCAGATCATAAATCCATCAAGATTTTGAACCTTGGACATTCCATTATCAGAGTTCTCAACATCTCCGTTGCAAATAACAGGAATATCAAGATTACGTTTCAGTTCATAAATATTCGTAAAATCAGCACTTCCAGTGTAGGCCTGTTTTGCAGTTCTTCCATGAATCGTTATAAGCTTTGCTCCAGCCTTTTGAAGTCATTGAGCAAATTTAATCAGGTCTTGATTTCCATCAAAACTGAGTCGAGTCTTTACAGAAATTGGGAGATGCGTTGCTTCATCAAGTGCTTTTACGATATCAAAAGCTGTTTGTTCATTTATAAGCAAACTCGAACCATGACCACTTCTGACAACTTTTTTTGCGGGACATCACATATTCACATCAATTCCAGCAACTCAATACTCTTGAATTATTTTCGCTGACGCAGCAAAATTTTCAGGATTTTTTCCAAATATTTGAATAATAAGTGGTTTTTCGATATCTTGATGAGGCAGAACACTCTGAGCTAAAAACTTAGAGTGAATCAGTCCATCAGCACTATAAAACTCAGAAATACAATAAATATGAGGTGCTATTCGCTTCATTGATTGTCGATACGCTGAATCCCCATATCCATCCATCGGAGCGAGAAAGCAGAGTTTTTCATGGAGTTTCAGTTGATCTTGCCAAAAGTTTTTGTTCATAATAGCCAACTCTCTCTTGAATTTTCTCCCTTTCCAAGGGAAAGAGACTGCAATGATTGTAGCCCCTTGCTCTTGTAAAGAGTAAGGATTCAGGAAAGAGTTATTATTTTTAAGAGATAGAGTTATTTCCTCAGATTATATACAAAAATATATTTTTGCGAGTTTTTTTATACGCATGTCAATTCTAAATATTTGGAGAATAGATAAGGAATATGCTAGTATATTACTATACACATAAAAAAATAATATGAGCTTAACAGATATCCTTTCTCAAAAAAATGACGCTAGAGATACTATAAAAAATAAATATGATTTCCCAAAACGCTCAAAAATACTTGTTGCTCTCCACTTTTCTGAAGAAAGACTTGCTCACAAAATAGCAAAATGACTTTCAGTTCTACCAGCAAATTTTATTATTTTTTGAGAAAACAAAGATAGAATCGAAGAAAAAAATATAAGCTTTGTGAAAAATTATAGCACTTTTGACATGGTTTGAGTCGATGCTATGCTTTGTGATTGTGATGAGCTCAAGCTTGAAAAACTTATGGAGGTTGGAGTAGTCCCTCTGGTAAACGAAAAAAGTTACCTTGGAAAGATTCTTCAAGAGTTTCATCCAGGAAGAGCAGAGGGGAATGCCTATCTCTACGAGAAAGGATCTCACTGGTCAGCGTATTACGCACTCATCAGATATCTCGAAAATCACAAGTTTCCTTATGATAATAGAAATCTTGTAAAAAATGTTGTATGAGTGTAGAGGGGATAGACGAGTCAGATATTTATGGGGATTGAGAATTGGAATTGCCATTGACTGAAACAGGTAAAATAGCAGGTAAGATTAGTGATATTATGGATACTATAGAAGTATATAAAAGTGCTCATGTGGTATCACTAAAAATAAAGTGATCTACAATGTGATATATTCATCCTGCTCCTATCGAAGTAAAAGGTTTCTTAAGTTTAGATCATCTTGCTAAATATATTTCAAAAGAGTATAGAGGAAAATGATTATGAATGGTTCTAATGAAAGAATATATTGCACAATGATTTCCATTACCTCCATATGAGTATAGTAAAAGAATAGACGCTATTAGATTATTAATAAATTTCTGATATAAACCAATTGGTTATTTAAAGAATTGATTTTTTTAAGAATTCCAAATCACAGAAGCGTCAAAGAGTTAATTTCCCAATGATACTTAATACAGCTTAAAAAAACGGATTAACCGTTTTTTTTTGACTTCATTTGCTTTGCTTATAAAGTAGAGAGCAGTAATTTACTGCATAGAATTAAAATAAAATGGCAAAAAATCTTGTGATCGTGGAATCACCAGCAAAGGGAAAAACAATAGAAAAATTCTTATGACCTGATTATAAAGTAGTAGCATCAATGGGACATATCAGAGATCTCCCACAAAAGAGTTTAGGAATTGATATAGAAAATGATTTTACTCCAGAATATGATATATCTGAAGAAAAAGTAAAAACCGTAAATAATCTTAAAAAACTCGCAAAAACAGCAAAGCAAGTTTGGATAGCGACGGATGAGGATCGTGAGGGAGAAGCCATTGGTTGGCATCTATGTCACGCACTCAATCTTAACCCAAAAACAACTCAAAGAATCGTGTTTCACGAAATCACAAAATCTGCAATTATACACGCAGTTGAAAACCCTCGAACAATTGACCTTGATCTCGTTGACGCACAACAAGCGAGAAGACTACTAGACAGACTTGTAGGATACAAAGTCTCTCCAGTACTCTGGAAAAAAATACGAAAAGGACTCTCAGCCTGAAGAGTTCAATCTGTTGCTGTAAAGCTTATCGTAGAAAAAGAACGAGAAATAGGGGCCTTTAAACCAGAAGAGTCTTGGAAAATATCAGTAGAACTCAGTGTTGGAAAAGTAAAATTTCAAGCAACATTTTCAAAAGTTGATGGAAAAGTACGGAAACTCAAAACCAAAGAAGATGCGCAGAAAATCCTAGCAACATTAATCGACAATATTGCCAGTCTCAAAGAAGGAAAAAGTAAAAAAGATACTATAGAGTTCACTCATAATCTTGAGATGAATTTTGAACTTACTGAAGCAATCAAAAAAGATTCAAAAAGGTCTCCATGAGCTCCATTTACAACATCTACTCTTCAACAAGAATGAGCTCGAAAATTTGGCTTTGGGGTAAAACAAACGATGATGGTCGCTCAAAAACTCTATGAGGGGATTGACCTGTGAAGTGGAGATCGTGAAGGTTTGATTACGTATATGAGAACCGATAGTCTCAATCTTTCAAAGACAGCTCTTGATCAAGCTAAGGAAGTCATTACAAAAACTTTTTGAAAAGAGTATCATAAAAATAGAAGCTATACTACGAAATCAGCTGGAGCTCAAGAAGCTCATGAAGCAATTCGTCCTACGGATCTCTCAAGAACTCCTGAGAGTTTAAAAAATGATCTCGATCCACAGCAACTTAAACTCTACGCTCTTATCTGGAAACGAACGCTTGCAAGTCAAATGCAAGAGGCAATAGTCGAAGTGACAACCTATAACTTCGCTCCTGAAAAATCTTCAAATCAAACTTGGGTATCTAAAGGTGAGGTTATCAAGTTCGATGGGTTTATGACACTCTATATTGAGTGAAACGATGATGAGGATGACGAAACACAAGAATCAGGAATGCTTCCAGCTCTCAAAGAGTGAGAATCAGCACTTGCAAAAATACTAACAGCTACTCAGAACTTCTCACGACCACCAGCACGATACACCGAAGCAAGTTTAGTTAAGAAACTCGAATCAGAATGAATTGGTCGACCATCAACCTATGCACCCACTATTTCTACTATTATTGATAGAGGATATGTTGAAAAATCTGAGAAGAAACACCTCTGACCAACAGAAACAGCATTCACGGTAACTGATTTCTTAGAACTCTACTTTACCCAAATGATGAAGTATGAATTTACAAAGTCTGTAGAAGAAGAATTTGACACTATTGCAAACGGAAAACAAAATTTTCAAACGATGCTTCAAAAATTCTGGGATGGAACACTCAAAAAAAGTCTCACAGAAGCTGATGAAAAAGCAGAAAAAGTAGTAGAACTCGTTGGGAAGAAATGCCCTGAATGTAAATGTGATCTCATCTATAAATTTTCAAAAGCAGGAAAATTTATAGGATGTTCAGGATATCCAGAATGCAAACATATTGAACAGCCAAAAGAAGAGAAAGATGCTCTTGACGCGCTGAGGAAAAAATATGAAGGAAAGCCTTGTCCAGATGGAATTGAGGGAATGGTTGTTGTAAAAACATGAAGATATTGACCTTTTCTTGCGTCAAGTGAATATCCAAAAGTAAAATGGATTGGAAAAATAAAATCAGAAAAAGATGAAATGCTTGAGTGAATTCTCAGAGCAAGAGGAATGCTTATAGATGAAGAATCATGAGAAGAAATGGTTGTGAAAGGCTCAAGACGATGACCCTTCCTCGCAGCAAAAAATTATCCTGATGTCAAAATTGCAAAAAACATCCCAAAAGAAGTTTGGAATGAACTCAATGAAAAACTCGCAGAAGCAAATGAAACTGCGTAATTTACATAATCTAATATATTAACATAAATATGATTCATAAAATATTCTTCTCTCTTTTATTTATATGTTTTTCTTCCTCTAATATATTCGCTTCTGAAAATAATGTAGAAAATGTATTTAAGATTTACTCTTACGTGTACAATCCTCTCACAGAAATGTATGAGCCAGAAACAACGGGAAGTGCTGTATACTTATGAGATGGAAAGATTATTACAAATGCTCACGTAGTAGTCGATGAAAACGATAATCCATATAATTATTATGAAGTTTGCAGAACCTACTCTTTCCGTGAAAGGCCAGGATGTATTTCTGTAGCAAATTTGAAACATTATGATATTGAAGAAGATATTGCCTATCTCTCTATAAATAGCTCAAATCTTAATCTGGGATCGGGAGTAAGCTGGAGCAATTCAGACATAGATATTTGAGAGAGTATTACTGTTCTGGGGTACCCAGGAACAGGTTGAGAAACTATCACTCTCTCCGAAGGAAAAATATCTGGTTACGTTAATTGATATTATAAAACAGATTCTGACATTGATGCTGGTAACTCTGGATGATGAGTATTTAATGAATCTGGAGACTTCGTTGGTATGCCAACTCTTATTGTATCGGACTCTGCAAATCTAGGGTATATAATAGGAGCTGAGGATATACTGAACTTTATAATTGAAGCTCAATCTCAAAGTTCATATTCTACAGATATTAGTGATTTTAAGAACTTATGGAACAATCATAAAACAAAATTGAGAAACACACAACTGCTTTCTATACCATGAATGCAGATTCGAAATCCCTCAATGTATAATTTTGAAGTTCTTTCTTATGAAGCTTCCGATAATGGACTTTCAGAATATTTCTTAAAATCTACTCGTGGAAATACTTATATAGAGTTGGGGAATCTTGAAGTACTACAAAGTGATGTAAGTTTTACTGAAACATGGAATGGAGTCGAATCAGATGAAAAACGTAGAGTCATTAAACGTGAGCTTACTCTCTGAGGAAAAAATCTCACTCTTCTTGCCTACATAGATCTTACAAGTCAGGATATTGCTATGTATTTTTATGCTCAGAGTTCTAGTTTTTCTATTTATGGAAATCTTTGAGATAGCAAAGCTATAATAGATGCTTTAAAAATGCTTATATCTAATACAGATATTTTAGAGCAAAAGGAGGGAAGTATAACACTTTCTTATAAAGGTTTTCAACTGACAACACAAGAACAACTCTTTTCATCAAATGAATTAGACGAAAGCACTATCTCAAATTATACAGAAATTTGAGGAAATGTTTTAGAACTGAGCTTTGAGGAATTTGAAAGTGATGGAAGCTTCGATAATATAGAAGGTTCGTATGAAGATATACTTTGAGAATATTTTTCAATTTGAGGAGAGGAAGAAGACTGATATAGTCTTACTAAAAGTAATCTTATAAAAAACAAACAGTGAGAAATTTTTATTCTATCCGAATATTTCTCAACAAACGAAAACACTCTCTACTATACACTTACTAAATATAGCAGTCTCAAGTGAATTGATGGCTATTATTATGCAATAATTGCTGTACCAAAAGAGCAAGAAGCTTCAGTACAACAAAACCTTATCAACTTCTTTGACTTTCTCTTATTAGAATGAACTGATCCAGTGTCAGTAGCAGATCAAAACTCCTTGAAGAGCGTAGTTCAATTTTTTCAGTAATTTCAAAACTATGCAAACACTTATAGAATCATTTAAAAACCACGTAATAAAACTCTCTCAAAATCCAGATTTTATTCATCATAAATGGTTTATAGAGCATCACTTAGATATAGTTGAAGCCATTGCTCTGGAGCTTTGTGAATACTATCCTGAGGCAGATAGAAATCTAGTACTACTACTTGTCTGGCTTCACGACTACGGAAAAATGATAGATTTTGACAATCAGTATAAAGTGACACTTTCATACTGAAAACCTAAACTTTTAGAACTTTGATTTGATGAAGCTTTTGTAAATAAAGCTATTTGATACGTCGAGATTATGGATCAAAAAGAGACTCTCGATATTTCAAAAACGGCTATAGAGATTCAAATTATCTCCTCAGCCGATGGCTGTTCGCATTTTGTATGACCATTTCTTAAACTTTGGTGGTATGAGAATTCTCATAAAAACTATAAGGAACTCATGGAAGACAATATCTATAAAATCCAAAAGGACTGGAACAAAAAAATAGTCCTTCCAGAAGCCAGAGAAGCCTTTCAAACACACTACGAAATAGCCATGGAAAATAGCTGAGTGTTTCCTGAGAAGTTTCTAAATTAAAATATTTTGCTTTTATGATAAAAAAGATATGCTAAGTATATATTTTAAAAAAATTTTATGGACCTCAAAGAAAAAAACGTAGAAGCATTTAAAAAAGCTTGATTTAGTTTTGAAGAAACTCAAATAATTCAAGAATCTGAAGCTGAATATGCAAGAACTTGAGAAGGATATAGTTTAGAGGAAGTAATGAAAGAAGTAGACAATACCATATTTTGAAAAGCGAAAGGAACGCATGTATAAAATAATACTCACAAAAAAAGCTAAGGAGTGTATTTTGAATATATCTGATTATATATGACAAGATAATCTATTTTATTCTCGCATGGTAGTTCAGAGTATTGAGTCTAGTATTAATATACTAAAAACTTTTCCTCTTTTGTGAAAAGAAATCAGTCCTATACATAGACAACTGATAGAACCAAAATATAAGTTCAAGGTTGTGTACAGAGTTGAAAGCAGAGATATAATTATTTCTGCAATATTTCGAGAACAACAAGATTGGAAGTAAGAAACTACTTCTTTTTTTGTGTGAAAAACCAGAATATTCACCCAAAGAGCATTCAGCCAAAATGTCAGAGGAAACTGATTCATGGTGAGAGTCAAATAGCTACGTTTATAACGATTGCTGTAACTCATCCTGTATATTCAGGATCTCATTTTTTCCAAAGATGTAGCGTATAGTAGGTAATAACAGCAAGGGCAAATCCACTAATTCAGACTGTGTTTGCACTTGAGAGAAGTGTTATAAAGACTCAGAGAAATACTGCACTCAGGATAAAGAATACAAGATACTCCTGAGATCATACAATCCTCTCAACAATATTTCAAAAATAAAGAATAAATACAGAGTTCATAAGAAGGTGTAAAACCCCTCAATGCAGAAACTGAGAAGTGAACATCTGAACTCACCACATTATATAGTTTCATTGATCAAAGAAAAAATCATTGAGTCAAAACTTATAAATTCAAATTGGAAAAAATGTAAGTACTGTAAAAAATATACTTACAAAGATAAGCATATTAGAAACCGTAAATTTATTTGGGGAGAGATTTTGCATATAAATATTTATATAAAATTAATCCTGAAAGAATCATTATAAGAGAAAGAATACTTCACTGCGTGAGGAATCAAAAGTAATATCCAATTTGTTCATCAGGAGTACGAATAAATATCTCAACAAATGTTCTAAATATTCCATAGAGAATGAGAAAGAGCACTGCTATTTGTCCTGTGAATACCTGCTTTTGAGCTACTCTTTTGAGAATCATAAATATTATTATTCACTCAAGAAGCGCTTCTACTAAAGGAGAAGGAAAGAAACTTCACGTAGGAGTCTGAACTGCGAGAAACCCTTCATATGGAAATCCAAGAAGTTCCTTATTAATATAATTTCCTATTCTTCCAAAAAATAATCCAACTGGAACTATTAATGCTAAATCATCAATAACTTCGAGAAAGCTCCGTTTATATTTTTGAGAGAATATAAAGGTAGCCAAAGCAAATCATAACAAACCTCCATGAAAACTCATTCCTCACTCCCACACTCTCAAAATAGAGAGAGGCTCTTGGATATACGCACTAAAGTTATAAAACAGCATATAGCCAAGTCTCCCTCAAAGTATAACTCAGAGAAATAAATAGAGAAACAAACTTTCTCGTTCAGTCTCAGAATATCTCTGGGTCTTTTTTATTGCCCAGAAACCATAAAGAAAGGCAAGTGCATACATAAGCCCATAATAACTTGGACCAAAAGTCACTCAAAATAATGTCAGCTCAAATATTCTCATTACAGCATAGTTCTATTATTTGACAATACATATTAATTGTGTTTTAATATATTTACAGAAGTAATTTATGTACACAATATATAAATAGTCAATATGTATTATTTTTGATAATATCTCTATATTAACCAAATAGAGAACGGGGTCAAAACCTTATTGAAATAATACATAAGACAGAATTATTTCTCATAACAAAACTATGAAAACACATACAAAAAGATGTGCCAGTATCATGACTCTGTCAGTGATGATATTTCAAATATTTCCAATAGGAGTATTTGCAAAATCCAGCGATGAAGTGATATATCCATTGAAAGAAATTTCAAAACTTGAGTGTCGCTTTCAAGATTTTGAAACACTTACATCGAAGTGTAAAGAAATGCTTCCCGTTTTAAATAGCAAGGATTATAATAAATATGCGACTAAAAACAATGGGTATAATGATTATACAAGGCTTTATACCGTACTCTGGGGTTCTAGTTATAAATATGGTTGGGATGTCTGAAACGGAGGACACCAAGGAACAGATATAGCGACAGCAAAAGGAACACCAGTATATTCTATCGCTGATGGACTCATCATCGAATCATGAATGAATGTCGGTTGGGGAAATTATATTTCTATTGAACATACAATTAACTGACAAAAAATTATTTCAAATTATGCACATCTTGCAACCAGAGATGTGGAAAAATGAGAAAAAGTAGATGTTGGAGATAAAATTGGATGAGTTGGAAGTACCGGAAATTCAACAGGAAATCATCTGCATTTTCAAATTGATCTCCCGAATGTCTTTCATCCCTATTACTATGATTACAAAAAATGTCCATACGGATATTATAAAATCACAGAAAAGGGAGTCTGCTTTGATGAACTTCAAAAGAATACCTATGATCCTCTTGTGTTTCTCGAAAATAACGGAGTAGTAGATCACATAGAACATATTCATGTTGAAGCTGATATTCCTCATAAAGACGAGAAAGAAGAGCTACGAGAAAAGAAGGAACAAGACAAAGAAGAAAAGCAAGATACAGAAGACAATACAATTGAATCAAAAGTTCAAGAACCAAGCTATGATGATAGTATTTTCTCTATTACAGTATCCCCTGAAATGGGAAGCAGTGAGGAAGTAAAACAAGTTCAAAGAATCTATAATAAACTTGGATATTACAATGGGAGTATCAGTTGAGATTATTCAGACCTCTATGAATCAATTATAAACTATCAAATCACAACTTGAGTGATTAGTAGTAGAACAGATATCGGAGCAGGGTGGTTTGGACCAAAGACCAGAGCACAAACACAGTCTGATTTTGATGTGTACGTAGCTTCAGGAGGACAAAGTGTACTCCAAGTAAGTACTGTATCACGTCCAACTGAGACGAAACAAGTAGAAACACCAAAAGTAGTCCAGAAACAAGCGACTGTTTCAAGAGAAAACTTAATGACAGTAGAAGAACGAGAAGCAAAAGAAGTACAAGATTTCCTAGATATGTATAATATAGACCTTAAAAATGCTCCGTCTCATATAGAAGCAACAGATACAAAAATTTCAGTCCTCAATGTGAGTAACAAGAAATGAAGATGATTTCGAGGAAATACCCCAGGGAATGTGAGCTTTACTTATGATAAGGACAAAATATCAGTATTTCCCGAAAGTTTCTATAACTTCACTAATGGAGAGAGAGAAATTTATATATCAGGAAAAACTTCATGAAATACGACTCTTTCAATTAAGATTGGAGAAACTATTGTAAAAACATTTTCTATTACCGTATGAGAAACAGGGGTAATGCTTGGAGCAGAATCTGCAACTATCTATATGCCTCGTGAAGTAGTCATTTGAGATGATAATACGGGAATAGTCTTGATGAAAGATAGTTACGGAAATAAACTCATCAAAACTCCATATGAATGAACTTTTGATATACAAAGTAATGCAAATATAGAATACTGCGTTAAACGAGGAGAACTGAAAGACATCAAATCTATCTATCTCAGATCATGTTATCCTGAAGAATATACCGACTCTCTGAACTTTGATTATTCAGATACTATAGCAGGACTTCTCATTTTTGACTACAAGATTACAGATAGTGGAAATACAAATATGACCCTCTCTCACAGTACTGGAAAGAGTCTCGCAAAAAGCACTCTTTCAGTGAAAAAGCCTAAAGATCTTACTACAGATTATACGTACTACGAAAGTGTTATGGATACACTTAAATCTGGAACGGTAGATGGCATAAAAGATGGACATTTTCTCCAAGAGAGGGAACTGACACAAACAGATGCAAAGAGATGGATTCGAAATAGCCTAAGAAACTCTTGAGATACGAAGATGGAAATCCAACTTCTTCGTGAAGTAGGAGAAAGTTTTGAGACACTCACACGAAAAGATTTCTTGAAAATGACACATACATATCTCTGATCAGAGACTGCAACTACAAGTAATAGAGTATATAGAGATTTAGAAGATAACTGAGAAACACTCGTAGCGAGTCTCCTGTGAGCTGACTACCAATGGTCTGATGACTTTGGAGAATATTATTTCCAACCAGACAAGAAGATAACTCGTGGAGAAGCAACCTTTCTCTTGAGTCAGGCACTAGAAGAACAGTGAAAATGATATCTTGTCCAAAGATAACAAACAAGTCCAGAAATAATATACACACACAAACCAAAATATTTATAAAAATAAAACACACTTATGAAAAATACCAACACACAAGACATGAATCTCGCACCAGAAGTAACACAAGCACTTTCTCAGTATAATTCAGCCATAGACGGTGCACTTGCTGCCGTACAAAAGCTCGAAGCTATCTATGTCACCGAACATCTCACAAAGATATTCTGAACCAATGAAACAAAGGTAGCCAGAACACTTGAAAAGGACTATTTAATGGAATACGCATAGAAATCAATACGTGAGAAAGCCCCAGGACTATAGTCGAGGGGCTTTTTCTTTATCCATGAGAATGATTATTTTTTCTGATTTTTAAGACGAATCTTGTCTATTTCACGAAGCTTAACAGCTCCACCGTGAACAGATATATGATAATCAAGTTCACAAATAGCGTAATTGATCAATATTATTACTAAAGAGAGATAATTTTGATTCTCTTTAAGTAATAATGCAAAAATTAAGACAGTGAAATTTGACATCGCATGATCTCTGCGCACATCTTTTAAAAACTGATCAGTATTCTCAACCTCAAAAGAGTTGAAAGCTACCTTTGATAATGGAATCACAAACACTACCAACTGCAATATTACATAATAATATGGATCTCTGGGTATTTCTTCACCATAGATATAAGCTATTAATATAGCTAATACAGTGAACATAAGTACCCAAAAGCGAGTGCTCATGAGTAAGAAGAATAATTTTCCAATCTTTCTCATTTTAGCCACTCCCATGGTTTGCTATAAAACCCACCAGACTTCTGTCAGTGTACAAGTTTTATACTATTTATTTATAATTAAAATAATATTTCTGTCAATTTTTTTAAATATAGTATCCTATAAAATAAAAAGAGATATTTGCAATAATCTCTTTTTTTGCTATATTGAATTTATTATTCTTAAATATCATATTATGACAGTTATGAAAATTACTCCAGCTATGTGAGCTTTACTTCTAGAAGATTGAAAAAAGTTATTTGACGAAAATTGTGGGAAATTATCAGATTCTATATGAACAAAAGTTTTTGATGCATTAAACCCTGATAATTCTGAAACAGTAGAATTAACATGAGAAGAATTTACAGAAATATTGAGATCAGTAGACAAAGATACAAGAAAACAAATTTGGAATATGTTACAACGATTCAACCCGATTATGTCAGACGAAATAGAAGAAAAAATACGAGAACTTTTAGAATTAGATTTTGCTTTTCCTCCGGATATTGAAGTATTTTTAGATATCTGTGAAAGAGAAGAAAATATAAATATAACTTCAGTTGATAAAGTCCTAAAAAAAGCAAGTATAATGAGACCTGATTTTTTAATTAGGATAATAGATTTATATTCAAAAAATATTCATTTTAGTATGGAAATGTTAGATCATTATATTTGAGAATCTAATACAATAGATTGTAAGTTACTAAGTAAGATACTAGAAATAGCACCAGACTGATATTTTAATGAGATTGAGAAAATGAAACTTTTTATCAGAATAAAACCTAAAGCATTTGCAACTCACCAAAGTGAGCTAAAATGACTTTTTGAGCAAAAAATAGCTGATATAATATTTAAATGAAAACCAGAAAAAAGATTTGCAAAATTTAGCAATTATATTAGATGAGTACAAGTATAATGAGTAGAAAAACAAACTCCTTGATTAGGGAGTTTTTTTGTATATACTGCTGTTATGGCCTTATATACTTACCGAAACTTTGTGGCACGACGAAAAAAATGAATCCTGACAAAAATTCCCCAAGAATACAAAACTGGAGCTTTTGCTCTTGCTTTTTTATTCCTGTGAATACTCGTAATTCTCTGAGACACAGATTCTCTTATAGGAAAATATTTGTCAGAGTATCTCGCGCTTGGGTTTGGGATTTATTATATTTGGATTTTCGCTCCTGTTTTATTGTTGCTTGGTTTTTTCCTACTCAAAGAAAAGACTCTTCACTTTACGAGTTATAGAGCATTTGGACTTCTATTTTTTTATATTTCTGCAACGACATTAATTGGTTGGTTTTTGCTTGATTATACAGCAATTTTTAACTTATATCCACAACTTGTTGAAATCCTTGGTCGTTTGCCATTATGACTGAGCTTTCTCATTTTATTTTTTGTTTCACTATTTATTTTATTTAGATTTTCAGTGGTACAAAGTGCACTTTGAGCTGCAACTATTCTCCCAAGTGTTAGTGATATTAAAGAAAGTTTCGCAGCTGAAAAGAAAATTTCAAAGCTCAAAAAAGAATCAAAATCAGTAAAATCTCAAGCACGTAAAAACTCTCGTGAAGAAAAAAATATTCAAAAAGAGTCAACGCACTTAGAACAACAACTCGAAGAACTTCGAAAAGAAAAAGAAGCAATTGCAAAGATGAAACAACCAAAACAACTCCAACTGGAAAAACAAAAAAATAGAAAAATAGAAGTAAGTTGAAAAAGTAGTGGGGGCAAAATTGCATCACTCTTTTGAGGGGGAAAAACAGAAGTTTCTGAGACAAAATCAGAAGTTCCTGTGAAGATATTTAATAATTGGGAGTTTCCAAATGCAAACCTCCTTGATGCCTACCCAAGTGATATTTCAACAGATACCAGCGAAATTCGAACGAAAGAAATCGAGATTCAAGAAAAGCTTCTCCAATTTGGAATCGAAGTCACTATGAGTGGCTACAAAGTTGGCCCAACGGTTATTCAATACCGACTCAAGCCAAATACCTGAGTGAAACTTCAAAAAATAGTGAACCTCAAAAAAGACCTCACTCTTGCTCTTCATGCAAAAAATATTCGTATCCAAGCTCCTATTCCAGGTCTTGGAGTTGTTGGAATTGAAGTCCCAAATGATGAACGGCAAACGGTGTGACTCAGAGAGCTTCTCGAATCTCCAGAGTTCAAATCAAAAAAAATGGATATTCCAATGGCTGTTGGAAAAGATGTTTCTGGGAACGTCGTCTTTTGAGATCTAACGAAGATGCCTCATCTCCTCGTTGCTGGACAAACAGCTTCTTGAAAATCTGTCGGAATGAATGGTTTTCTTATTTCTATGTTGTATAAATTTTCTCCATCAGAACTCAAACTCATAATGGTAGACCCAAAGCGAGTAGAACTTTCAGTGTATAACGGTATCCCGCATCTTCTCACTCCTGTTATTACCAATCCTGAAAAGGCACTGAATTCACTGAAATGGGCAGTAGCAGAGATGCTTCGCCGTTATGATCTCGCGACTTGAGTCAATGCTCGAAATCTCAAGGAATACAACGCAAAAGTTTCAAAAACTGAAAAGCTTCCATATATTGTCATCGTCATCGATGAACTGGCGGATCTCATGATGTCAGGGCAAAAGAAAGAAGTCGAGGGAAGTATTGCTCGAATCGCACAAATGGCCAGGGCCGTTGGGATGCATCTTATCGTTGCGACACAAAGACCTTCAGTAGATGTTATCACCTGACTCATAAAGGCCAATATACCATCTCGAATTGCCTTCACCGTAGCATCTCAAATAGATAGTCGAACTGTTATTGATAAGATGGGAGCGGAGGATCTTCTTGGCCGGGGGGACATGCTCTACTATCCAACAGGGAATCTTGAGCCAGAGAGAGTACAGGGAGTACTTGTGGATACCCACGAGGTAGAGTCGGTCGTAAATCAACTCAAAATGACGATTGATCCAGATCTCCTCAAAAACATGCAAGATCCTGAAATTGCCAACGGGAAATCAACAACAGCAGGTTCAATTTTAGAGTGATATTCTTGAGACCAAGAAGAAGACCCAGAAATTATCGAACGAGCGATTCAAGTAGTCAAAGAATCACGAAAGGGAAGCACCTCTCTCATCCAAAGGAAGCTCTCTCTCGGCTACGCACGAGCCGCAAAGGTCCTTGATATCTTAGAGGAGCTTTGAGTGGTGTGACCAGCGAATGGGAGTAAACCAAGGGAAGTGTATGTGGATTAATAATATTTTTTTAGATAGAATATCGTAGGGTGCGATTGAATCGCACCAGGACAAAATGGTGAATCGTGAAATAATGATTGAATAGCACCAGAACAAAATTGCCCCTTATAGAACACATAAAAAAATTCCAAATTCGGAACGATTCAATCGTTCCCTACAAAATTTATAATTTTAGGCACATGTATTATTGACCTGAACGAAAATCCCTCAGACTCAAAAATTACGATTATAATCAAGATTGATATTATTTTGTGACTATTTGTACAAAAAATAGAGAACATTTTTTCTGAGAAATACAAGACGGTACTATGTATCTCTCCGAAATGTGAATTATTGCAAAGCACGAAGTAGAATCTAATGTTCGAGATAATATTGTGATTGATTCCTATGTCATGATGCCAAACCATATCCACGCAATCATCATAATTCAAAACCCCGTAGGGTGCGATTGAATCGCACCGAGACAAAATGATGAATCGTGAAACAATAATTGAATCGCACCAGAATGAAATCCTGATAGCGGAACGATTCAATTGTTCCCTACATTGTCGCGAATGATGCGATGACTAAAATCAAGGATTACTTCTCAGATTCAACAAAATTGCGAAGACTGATATACATTTTCTTGGCAAAGATCTTTTTTTGACATGATTATTCGAACGGAAGAACAGCTCTTAAAGACACGAAAATATATTTGCGATAATCCTAAAAAATGGGATACTGATTCTAATAATACTTAAGAGAAATATATGGAAATAGATTACAAAATTATACTCTGAATCATCACTCTGTGAATGCTAACAGTCTGACACGGAAAATATATACTTGATACCTGGAACTGAAAAACAACTCCTCACCTACTTACTTGGATTACGTTTCTCATTATTGGAGTTATTACTTTTCTGATTCAGTATTGAGACAATGCTTGACCATGAGCGTGGGGAACAGGTGGTACTGCTATAGCTGGCTTGATAATTGTTATTCTAGCCTTCAAACAGTGAAGTAAAAATATTACAAAATCAGATACTATTTCTTTTGTGCTAGGACTTTTTGCTATCGCAGCATATGTCTGAATTTCAAATCCCGCTTATGCGCTTACTCTCACTATTTTCATAAATATTTTTGCCTTTTATCCTACATTCAGAAAAACGTATTATAAACCAAACGAAGAAACTCTCTTATCTTATACTCTAGCTGGAAGTCGTTCTTTCATTAGTATTTTTGCTGTATATAATTTTTCGTTTCTCACGCTTGCTTCACCTATCTTTTTAGTTATTGTAAACACAGTTTTTGTAGTGATGGTATATTTCCGTAAGAGACAATTACAACTAAAATAACTTTATAAAAAACAACTATGGACTACAAACTCATCTTCTCTGTTATCGGAACGCTTCTCTCCGTCTGAGCATTTTTATATTATTACTACTCGATTCTTAAAGGTGACACAAAGCCCCATATCTATACTTGGTTAATATTTTCATTCTCTCTACTCACTGCTTTCATTATTCAAATACAAAGTGGTGGATGATATGGTTCGTATGTAACTCTTGTAGAATTTCTATGATGCTTAATAGCTGTTTGACTTTGATTCAAGTATTGAGAAAAAAATATTACAAGATTTGATACAATGTGTTTCATAATAGCTATATTCGCTTTACTGCTATATATAAACTTTAGGCTCGCTATAATATAAACTTTAGGCTCGCTATAATATCAACAATTCTCATAATCATAGTTGATATCCTCGCAATCATTCCAACGTATCGGAAATCATATAGTAAACCAAATGAAGAAACAATAGTAGTCTATATTATGAGTGCGTGAGTCTACCTGTTTGCTATTTTGGGATTAGCTACTTACTCGTTTAGTACCTATTGATATGCTCTATCTATAGTGCTCGCTGATGTACTTTTTGTTGCATTTGTATTATGGAGGAGAAAAGTAGTCTCCTAAGACTTTCATATTCTAAAAATATGTGTGTATATTTGGTGGAGTTTATGTGAATATATCTTTTATACGTTACTCTTACAATAAATAGATTCAGTAAATTTTAAGTACTTATTTTATACTACATTGCTTGGTTACTTATGATTAGAGATAGTATTTTTCAAGAGAAAATCGTATCTTAATGAATGTGAAGAATACAAAATAAAGGGGCTCGGCTATTTACTTTGAAACATTATTTATTAAAGTCTATGTGTTTATTAAATTAGGGCTAATGTAAAAAAAGTGTGCTACTTTTGCTTCAGATTTCTGTTATAAATCCAAAGAGAGATAAAGGAAATAAGTCTCTCTTTTTTGAGTCATCTATGTTTGTAAATATTTTCTGAGACGAGAGCATTATATGATTCAATATCATTAGAACTTCTCTTAATATTTGAGTTTTT